>PVHP010047077.1:0-13025 GCA_004024765.1 Zapus hudsonius
GTTGTTAGGGTTTGCAGGCAACCACCTTATGGCTGAGCCGTCTCTCCAGCCCAAAAACAAATTAAAAATTAGTTTTTAGCCCCTGTGGTGGCACACAACTTTAATACCAGCACTCAGGAAGCAAAAGTAGGAGGATCACTGTGAATTCAAGGCAGCCTGAGACTATATAGTGAATTTCAGGCCAGCCTGGGTTATAGCAACAAGACCCTATCTTGAAAAACAAAACAGAAAATAATTATATCTGAGCTGGGGAGAAGGCTCAGGCTGGGGTGCTTGTTTGCAAAGCCTGCCAACCTGGGTTTGATACCCTACTACCCACACAAAGCCAGATATGCAAAGTGGCATTTGTTTTTAGCAGCAAGAGGCCCTGGCAAACCCATACTCTCTCAAGAAAATAAAAATATTTTATTTAAAAGATACAGAAGAAAAAAGTGAAGTAATAATATTTTCTTTTTTTTTGGTTTTTCGAGGTAGGATCTCACTCTAGCCCAGGCTGACCTGGAATTCACTATGTAGTCTCAGGGTGGCCTTGAACTCATGGCAATCCTCCTACCTCTGCCTCCTGAGTGCTGGGATTAAAGGCGTGCACCTGGCCAACAATATTTTCTTCATGCATAAAGAAGTGGTGGCGGATCACCATGAGTTCAAGGCCACCCTGAGACTACACAGTGAATTCCAGGTCAGCCTGGGCTAGAGTGAGAACTTACCTAGAAAAACAAAACAAACAAACAAACAAAAAAAAGTGATATAATGCTGGGCCTAATGGCTCACCTGTAATCCCAGGAGGAATGCCAGAACTTCAAGGCCAGACTGGGCTAAAGAATAACACCGAAAAAAAAAATTTCCTTCCTTTCACATAGAAGAACCTACAGTGGAAAATATAAACCCTCTGCATATAACCTTCTATCAAGACAGATGGTGTACCTTCCTTGTTCAGTTCATTATTCCTAGAAAAACAGAAAACTACATATCTGATGTCTTTTCTGAAGTCAGTTCTGTAGTAATTTAAGGATTTTCCCAAGTGGCTTATTCTCACGGCTCTATTAGCCAGGAACTGTTCTAGGATGATTTTTGAGAACACCATGCATGGAAGCAATAACTGTAAAAGAATCAGAATGGGCATTTAGTAGTCTATTGTTCAGTACTGTTTGTTGATTAATGTTCTAAGACATTTCAATCAGTGTTCTCAAATTGACGGCCAAAATGCCCCACATTCAAATGCTGATGCAACTTACTGATGATCTCTGTTCTCTGGAAAATCCTAGAGTGAATGGCATTTCTTATTTTGCCAACATCACTTCCAATGGGACAGTGGTCAATGTGGCAACCACAGTTTGAATATTAACAGAAATAATGCATCTCAGAGCATAAAATAAAAGATAAAATGCCGCCTTCACTAAAACCTGAGTCACTAGCCAGTGCTCATCTTAAGGTGAGGTAATAGCCTAGAAATTATTTTTCTCATTACCAAAAGTCACACATTTGTCTGATGGTAAATAAAAGACAGTTATGTACAATTTCAGATCTTTAACATAGCTAATTTTAAAAGAAATTTTCAAAAATAAAAGGCCAAGAAAAATAACCTGGAGGATATCTTCTGGAATTGCAGTTATTTCTGGAGGTGTGGGTGTCCCGAGCAGATTTTCATAAGAATTCGTAGAAGGATCTACAAAAGTCTCACAGCACTCATCGGAGTTCAAAATCAACTGAGTACAGTCCTTAACCTCCAAAACACTGGAACTATTTGCTTTTGATAATGGATAACTTGTGGATACCTAGAGAATGTAAATAAGTCATTGAATTTGCTAGTAAATAATTATATAAATAAAAAATGGTTAGTCAATCATTAGTTCCGTTAGTCTCTTAAGCCCCCCAAATGCCCTACTTCTCTTTAAAAACTAAAAAGTAATAGTATATGCCAAGACAGCTGGACGTGATGACACATGTATTTAATCCCAGCAAAGGTAGGACTGCTGTGAGTTCGAGGCCACCCTGAGACTACATAGAGAATTCCAGGTCAGCCTGGGCTAGAGCAAGACCTTGACTCGAAAAACTAAAACAAGAGTGTCTCCACATCAGGTATGGTGGTAAGTACCTCTAAACCTAGTGTCAGGAAAGTGAGAGAAAGTACATCTGACTCGAGCTCACCCAGACAAAAAGATTGCTTTATTCAGAGGCAGTGAGGGGACAGCAGCTGTCTTGCAAGAATGGAGGCTGTGTCCAGAGCCTTGAACTCACAGCAATCTGCCTATCTCTGCCCCCCATGGGTACCTGGTGTTTAGATGCAAATGTCCTCACAGCCTCAAGCTTTTCTGATTAAGCTTCCTACTTAGTCCCCAGCTGGCGAAGCACTGCTAGAGGTGTGTTTCTGGGTGCAGACCTTGAAGAGTGTAGCCCACACTGTGTTCAGAGCCAGCCTGAGCTATGGCTGTTCTCCCTCTGTTGTGTGATAGTGAGCCAGCTTCTTCCACCATGATGAAGCTTCCCCTGGAAACTGTAAGCCCGAAATAAACCCTTTACTTCCATAAACACTTTTGGTCAGGTATTTTGTGCCAGCTTTGAGAAGGTAACTGTTACAAAATATTTCTTGAAAACAATTTTTTGCATATTCTAATGTTTTTTCAAAACATGAGCTACATGACGCCATTTTCATTTGCTGTTTACATTGTTTTCTATACTTTATTATAAATCTCTTAGTCCTAATTTGCCTTTTTAAAAAATATTTTTTATTTATTTGAAAGCAGAGGAGAGAGACAAAAAATGGGTGCAGTGGGTGCACCAGGGCCTCTAGCCACTGCAAATGGGCTCCAAATGCATGTGCCACTTCGTGCATCTGGCTTTACATGGGTGCTGAGGAATTGAACCCAGGTCATTAGGCTTTGCAGGCAAGTGTCTTAACCACTAAACCATCTCTCCAGCCCTTTAACAAATTTTGACATATGAAAAAGTTTTTAAGCTCTTCATATGTATGTGGTGCTAAATTACCCTCCCGAAATGTACTGTGAACATATTCCCAAGAACTGCTTTGTCTTCAGACAGATGGAATCTGAAAGTAGCTGAGTCATGAGGAGGGAGAACTTTCAACTTACCAAGGCTGCACTGGTCTTTGCAGAGGGAATTTTCAAACCAGGAGTGCAGAATATTGGTGCCAAGGGGGAATTTGTCCACTCAACATCTAGAAGACATAAAATGGGCATGAGAATAAAGTTTAAATAAATATTTCTGGGCTGGAGAGATGGCTCAGTGGTTAAGGCACTTGCCTCCAGTGCCTAAGGCCCCGGGTTCAATTCCCCAGGACCCACATAAGCCAGACCCACAAGACCCACTATCAATAAATTCCAGATACATGCGCCACTTTGTGAGTTTGGTTTTATGTAGGTAGTGGGGAATCGAACCCAGGACGACAGGTTTTGCAAGCAAGCATCATTAACCACTGAACCATCACCCCAGCCCTATAAAGTCTTTGCTTAGATTATTTTGTTTAATTTTTGTTTTCTGAGACAAAGTCTCACTAAGCACAAATATGTGCCACCAGCTCCAGCTTGATGTATGGAATGTAGAATGATCACAAGTTAGAGATCCTATTGTGTGTAAAAACTAATTTAAGATAATTATTAATATAGCTGAATATTTTTAATAAAAGACAAAGAAAAATCTATCAACTTCAAGAGTGATGCCACAGGTTTTGACCTTACTATTTAAATTCTTTCCTTGGCTTTTTTTTTTTTTTTTTTTTTTGGTACTTTTGTTTTTCGAGGTAGGGTTTCTCTATCTAAAGCTAACCTGGAATTCACTAGGTAGTCTCAGGGTGGCCTTGAATTCACGGTATTCCTTCTACCTCTGCCTCCCAAGTGCACCACAATACCCAGCTTCCTAGGCATTTTTAAATGAATTTTTTAAGTTAGTGTGCAAAATAATGGGCTTTACTGTATTTTCACAGCTATATCCTTAAACTTTGCTCATATTTGCCCTTGAACTACTGTCCCCTATCGACTCCGTGCTGTTCTCCTTTATCCCCATTGTGTAGTCCACTTTCTACTTTCATGTCATGTGTATTATGTAATCTATAACAGATCACGTGTAGTACATGTGTAAATGCAGGTTCCACATGAGAGAAATCATGGTATTTGTCTGAGTATGCTCACTGTGCTGAACGTGATCTCCCTTTCCACCATTTTCCCACAAATGACACGATTTCATTCTAAATAAACTAAACTCTAGTGTGTGTGTGTGTACACACAAGAAATAGTAACAAGTATGCTGTAAGCTACTATAAGTATGAGTCAAATTTTTAAGAAACTTTCTTGTGCCAGCAGGACTTATCAATTTAATATCATAATTACATGTCAGTATAATCAGATTTTTTTTTCTGAAAATAGGTGTAAACTTTGGAAAGCTCTGATAGAGAAGTCACTTTTGAAAATCTGCAAATAAATTTGGTAGAGCTCAGAGTATTATAGAAATTGGAGAAAATAAAAATTTAATTTAATTTAAAATAAATAATATTAAACATATAGGCTTGTTCTGCTGTTTGGAGACAGTTCTCCAATGCAGCCTACCTCTTTCTGCTGAGAGCTATCAGTACAGGTGTGCCTCATGACACCAGGTGAGTTCATGTTTAAAGTTAAAGTGTTAGGGAAAAAAAGTTGACAAATATTGAACATAACCAGATTAAAAGCATATTAGAAAATTTTATCTTTCTTCCAGATGAAAGCAAGCATAATGGAATGGTACTTAATAAAATTCAACGCTACACACTGAAAAGATACAAGCGTCCACCAGAATGTCTAATGTGGGCTGGAGAGATGGCTCAGCGGTTCAGATGCATGCCTGCACAGTCTAATGACCTGGGTTCGATTCCCCAGTGCCCACATAAGCCAGATGCACAGGGTGACACATGCATCTGGAGTTTGCAGTGGCTGGAGGCCCTGGGGTGCTCATTCTCTCTGTATTCATTTCTTTCTCTCTGCTCACAAATAACTAGTAAAAATACTAAAAACAATGTCTAATGTTATAGAACCATTTTTGTACACAGATAGTCTGGAAAGGGTACAGATGAGATGCTCATTTTTAAACTTACCACTTTTTAAGCTAGGAAGATGGCTAAGTAGTTGCAGACACTTGAAAACCCTCTTGGTGATTGAATTCTATAGTACCCATGTGAATCTAGACATGTCTGGATTTACACAAAGTGATTCATGCATCTAGAATTTGTTTGTAGCAGCAAGAAGCCCTGGCTCACCCATCCACACACACGTGCAAAAAAAAAAAAATATATATATATATATATATTTATATATTTTTAAACTTACCACTTTTTTCCAGCTGCTGGATTACGGGGCCAGGAGTGGAAAGAGACTGATCACTGATCACAGGTTCTGTTCCTGTGGCCTCCTCACTGGTATAATTCATGGGGAAATTGTAAGGTTAAAAAAGAGTTAATATTCAACCTCTGAGGGGGGGAAATAATCTTACTATATTTTAGTCTGAAAACCCATGGAGCCAGGTGGGAAAAAAAAGCTGAGCTATCAGAGTGCTGGAATTAAAGGCATGCGACACCACACCTGACCTTTTAGTTACCTTTTCAAATATATATATATTTTAAATTGATTTGCCTGCAGAGAGAAATTGGGTGCAACAGGGCCTCCAGATGCACATGCCACCTTGTACATCTGGCTTTAAGTGGGTATTAGAGCCCTGTCTCCAGCCCCTAATGACAGTTTATCTAAGTTTATATATGGTTATAATTTTCTACTTTTCTGTGTTTGAAGCTATGAGCTACCCAGTTCCTATATTGCAATTAGTGAGTTGAATTTAAGGTGTTTCTTTAAGTTAGAGGTTATTAACTCACTTCAAGACAATAGATAATGGTTAAGCTGGGCATGGTTGTACACACCTTTATCTATTGATGATTGATAGATATATATATATACACAAACATAGATACAGTTATTTAAAGGGATTTGTTCCATGGGGCTTTTTGTTGTTGTTGTTGCTTTGGTATTTTGAGGTAGGGTCTTACTCTATCTAGCCCAGGCTGACCTGGAATTCACTATGTCATCTCAGGGTGGCCTTAAACTCAGTGATCTTTCTACCTGTGCCTCATGAGTGCTGGGATTAAAGGTATGGCCATGACTCTCCCAGCAGTGAGCACTTTTTAAAATGTGTATACTCATATATTAGTGCTAATTTCACTTTTGGTTAGAGAAACTTCTCTTTTTAGATAGCAGTGACCACTAGGGTGACTCAAAAAAAGCCATAATGCTGAGAAAAAGTGACAGTGTGACATCTCTATTACACCCTGCAAGGCTCAGGGTCCATTGCAGAAGAGGTGACAGAAAGAATGTAAGAGCCAAAGGAAGAGGAGGACTGCTTACAGTGCAAACTTCCAGATACAAAGTGGCCTTTGATATTCATGACCTCACAGTGACTGACACTACCTTCACAATACCTTCATAATAGTAGAAAAAAAAGTGATGACATCAAATAAGAGACTAATTGAGAGGGAAAGGGGATATGATAGAGGGTGAATTTGAAAGGGAGAAAGTAGGGATTAGGATTATTGTCTATAATTATGGAAATTGTCAATCAATCAATCAATCAATCAATAAAAAGCATGTCAGAAGTATGTCCGGCTGGGTAATCCCAGGGCTTGGAATGCAGAGGACTTCAGTGAGTTTGAGGGCAGCCTGGGGCTAACAGAGTGAGTTCCAGGTCAGTCTGGGCTGGAGTAAGACACAGGGGAAAGAAAAAAAAAGATAAAAACAGAAAATCTCATATTTATTTAAACAACATAAATCTGAAATTTTCTAAGTTAGCAGAAGTCTTGTTTCTCAAAATAATTTGTTTTATTTGCATGTGTGTGTTGTATAAAACCCAAAAGAGTATGAAAGTAGGTGCTCATGGTGGTGTACACCTTTAGCCCCAGCACTGGGGAGGCAGAGGTATGAGGATTCCCATGAGTTCAAGGCCACCCTGAGACTACATAGTGAATTCCAGGTTAGCCTGGGCTACAGCGAGACCCTCAAAAAACAAACAACAAAAACAGCATGAAAATATAGCAAATTTTTCTGAAGAATAATCTCTGAATTATCTTTAAAAAATAGTAAATGAAAAAGATGTAGAAAATTAGATAAAAGGGCACCTCTTAAAACATTTCTTACCTTTTAATGATCTTCACATTTTTAAGTCTCATTGTGTAATCTTCATTTAAACACATAGTATATTCAGAGATACCAAAGTGTTCTAATTTAGGAGTAACACACTCAAAATCATCCATCTTTAGAGTACATTTGGGAGTTTTTGGCACTTGCACGAGTGCTTCTTTGACAGGTGGGGTTTCAACTGTGCACTCTTCTTTCTGGCTGCTTGCTGCCTGGGGAGGGTTTGGTAGGACTTGAGAGATCATGTACCGCTCAAGTCCAAAATCTGAAAGCTGTGGGCTGGGTGGAGGCTTCTCAGAAGCAGAACTGCTCAGAGCACATGGACTGAACTGATCATCCTTCCCACCAGGCTGTTGGAAACCTTCACATGGAGCCACGTCTGGGCCACAGTCAGTGACTTCTTGCTTACGTACTGGAAGGAAAAATCAAAGAGGTTATATCTGGTCACAGTTGAGCGTAGTATTGCAGGCCTTTAGCCCTAGCACTCAAGAGGCAGAAGTAGGAGGATCACAGTGAGTTTGAGGACAGCCTGTTCTAGAGTGAGTTCCAGGTCAGCCTGGGCTGGAGTAAGACACTGCCTTTGGGGGGGGGGGGGAATAGGACAAACATTAAAACAGAAAATTTCATATTTATTTAAACAATATGAATCTGAAATTTCCCAAGTTAGCAGAAGCCTTGATTCTTAAAACATTTATTTTCATGTGTGTGTTCCATGGTTTCTTGTCACTGCAAACCAATGACCAACCAGCTTTATGTGGGTGCAGGCTTTGCTTGCAAGGACCTTTAACTGCTGAGCCAGCTCCTCAGTCCCTTGGTTCTCAAATTATTTCATTTCACTAATCTCTCTGCAAGTTTTTGATATGTACCTCTTGTTTCCTTGTATTCTATCTTGATGCTTGCTACCTTAGAGACATTGATATTCTGCACAAAGTTAATATCCACAAATAAAACCCAATTTCCTTAATTCATCAATTAATGTTAATTTATCTGGCTTTCTTAGTATTTTGTGTAATTATCATTAAAATGAAATTAAATGATCAAATATATTCTAGATGTAACAAATTTAACAAAAGGCACAATAATACAATTTTAGTCTCGTAACTTGCAGACACCTAAGTGCAAAAGGAAAGACCAGCCAGCACTCAAGAGGGAGAGGTAGCAGAACTTCTGTTGAGTTCCAGGCCAGCCCTACCTTGGAACTAAACACAACAAAATACAAGGAAAAGACTGATATTCAAAGACAAATTTTTATCAGCTTGGGAACACTTTTATTAAAAACTTAGTTGAAACAGTACTAGAAAAACACTTTCTAAATGATTAATAGGCATTATAATTTGAATTCACAACTTCTGATTTGATGAATTGCTTTGGTTTGTGCTTTTGGTATCTGAGGAATGCTAAAAGTTGTCTAAAACTTACTGTCCTATTCATCTCAGTATTGCTACTGATGAGATTAATAAAACCACCAGCACTCCTCAACAGGGAGATATTACTAGTCTCATTTCACAAGTGAGAAAAAAACAATTTAAGGAAATTGTTGGGGCTGTAGAGATGGCTCAGCAGTTAAAGGCTCTTGCTAGCAAAGCCTGACAGCCTAGGTTCAATTCCCTAGTACCCATGTAAAAGCCAGATGCACAATGTGTCTGGAGTTCATTTGCAGTGGCAGAAGGCCCCTGTGCACCCATTCTCTCTCTCTGCTTACAAATAAATAATAAATAAAAATATTTTTTAAGCTGGGCATGGTGACACACACCTATAATCCCAGCACTGAGGAGGTAAAGGTAGGAGGATCACCATGAGTTTAAGGCCACCCTAAGACTATATACTGAATTCCAGGTCAGCCTGGGATAGAGTGAAACCCTACCTAGAAAAAAAAATTAAATTCTTTTTTAAAGTATAGAACTAAAAAGGGACTTTTTTGCTTATTTAATTCATCTCCCTGTATATTTTCACTTTAAACAGTTCAAAGAACATATTCATTGAGCACTGTGGAAAGGAGAGAATGGACTGTTTAATTTTAATTATTTTTGCGTGTGTCAAAGTCCTGCTACTATGTAGCCTAGGCTAGACTGGACCTTGCTATAGTCCAAGCTGATCCTATTTTCAAGGACTGTGTTATGTCTGTACTACTGTCCTTCACAGTAACTACTGAACGATACTGATAATGACAAAGCCATAACTAAAGTCTATGGTCGAGCATACTGTCTTACTCATTTTTTCTTCTTTAATACTAAGACAAACACTAAGGAATGAAAGGGAATCAAACCTGAATTTTCTTTGACAGGTGTTTTATATCCATACTTCTGGAAAAACTCTCTTATTTTCATGATGTCCGCTGAATTTTTTTTCATCAGGACTTTTGTTGCCTTTATGAAACCAATGCTTTCTTGACTTTCCAATCTTGCTTTATCAAGAAGGATACTAATGTCAGCCTTTTAGAGGAAAGAAAACATATTATATATTTCTAACTTCTAACTGTACTTAAGCTAAAAAAAAATACCCATTACAGGAAAATGATGAATCAATATTACAGTTAAGATACCTTTAGAACCTGGACTTCTGAATGAAGGTCATATAAAATTCTCATTGGGTAATCTTCAAAGTCTTCAATATGAATGTTGAAAGAAAATTGTCCAGTAAACATGAGGAAAAGGAAGAAAATAAAAACTTTAGTATAGTTCCTTAGAATTTTAAATTCTTGTATTTATAATTTTAAAAACAAAAAAAAGCTGCGCTTGGTAGTACACAACTTTTATTCCAGCACTTGGGAACAGAGGTAGGAGGATCACTGTGTGTTTTAAGGCTAGGCTGGGATTACAGAGCACATTCCAGGTCAGCCTGTGTTTGGGTGAGATCCTACCTGGGGGTGGGGGAAACAAAGTTTGGGGCTGGGGAGATATCTCAGTAGTTAAAGCCACTTGCTTGCAAAATCTGCTGGCCCAGGATCAATTCTCTAGCACTCATGTAAAGCCAGATGCAAAATGGCATATATGTCTTACGTTTCTTTGCAGTGGCAAGAGACCCTGACACACTCATACATACATACACAAACATACACACACACACACACACACACTCACATATACAGGTAAATTGTTTTGTTTTTCGAGACAGGGTCTCACTCTAGCCCGAGGCTGACCTGGAATTAACTATGTAGTCTCAGGTGGCCTCGACCTCACAGAGATCCTTCTCCCTTTGCTTCCTAAGTGCTGGGACTAAAGGCATGTACCACCACAACCAGCAATTTTTTTTTTTTTTTTTTGAGGCAGGGTATCAGCCAAGGCTAACCTAAAACTCACTTTGTAGCTTAGGCTGACCTTGAACTAACTGGTCCTCCTACCAATAATCTCAAATGCTGTGCCTGGTTTAATAATAAGATTTGCTTAAAAAAGAAAAAAAAAAAGCTTGGTGTGGTGGTACACACCTTTAATCCTAGCACTCTGTAGGCACAGGTAGGAGGATTGCCATGTGAGTTCAAGACCACCTTGACACTATATGACTACATAGTGAATTCCAGGTCAGCCTGGGCTAGAAGCAAGACCCTACACCTTAAAAAAATCAAGAATAATAATAAGAAGAAGAGAGAAAGGAAGAAAGAAAGAAGAAAGAACAAAAGAAGCATCAAACTAGAAGATGCTATTATGTGGAAAGGATATTGGGGAGGGGGCAAAAGAAAATAATGGGGGCTGGAGAGATGGCTCATCAGTTAAGGTGATTGCCTACAAAACCTAGTGACCAGAGAGTCCAATTCCCCTGGTGCACCCATTCTTTCTCTGACTCTTGAATATGAATGAGAATGAATGTACCAGGGCATCCAGCCACTGCAAATGAACTCCAGATTCATGCACCACTTTGTGCATTTGGGTTGTTAGACTTTGTAGGCAACTGCCTTAACCGCTAAGCCATTTCTGCAGCCCAAAATATTTTTTAAAGAAAATAATGGGAGGGGATAAGAACTGAAATACATTATGTATATGTATGAAAATTGTCAACAACAAAAGACCACGAAAAATAGAGGGCCAGAGAGATGCGTTAAGAGCATTTCCTATGAGAGAAGGACAAAGTTCAATGCCCAGGATCCACATTAAACAAGCTGAGTGTAACCCCAGTCCTGTAGAGGAGCGGAGACCCAAGGACTACTGGAGCTCGTGGAAAACACAAGAAAAAGTAAAAGGGGGCTGAAGAGATAGCAGTGGTTAAAGGCACTTGCTTAAAAACCCGACAGCCCAGTTTCAACTCTACAGTACCCATGTAAAGGAGTTCATTTCCAGTGGCAGGAGGCTCTGGTGCATCCATCCTCTCTATGCCTCTCTTTTTCTCTCTCTCAAATTAATTAATAAGTGAATGAATGAATAAATAAATAAATACAACATTAAAAAGAACAGGCTGAAGAGTGATGGAGCAGGACACCTGATAAGTAACTTTTACACAAGGATGCGTGCACCACACACAGGTAACTTTCACACAAGGGTGCCTACACC
The DNA here is from genome assembly GCA_004024765.1 of Zapus hudsonius. Classification (NCBI taxonomy): domain Eukaryota; kingdom Metazoa; phylum Chordata; class Mammalia; order Rodentia; family Dipodidae; genus Zapus; species Zapus hudsonius. Next base: position 11,645 of record PVHP010047077.1, read on the forward strand.
ACACACACATTACACTCACACACAGGTAACTTTTACACAAGAGTGTGTGCAGTACACACACATTGCACTCACAAGTATATTAAAATAAAAAAAAACTTTTAGTGCTAGAGAGGTGGCTCAGCGGTTAAGGTTCAATTTCCCAATGCTCACATAGAGTCAGGTTCATAAAGTGGTTCATGTGTCTGGAATTTTTGCTGCGGTGGAAGCCCTGGATTGCGTATTCTCTGTCTCTCAGTTTTCAAATAATTTTTTTTTTAAATTTAAAGAAAAAATTCCATCCCACTGTGGTGGCACCCTCCTTTCATCCAGAACTCAGGAGCGAGAGGTAAGACTGCTGTGAGTTTGAGGCCACCCTGGGCTAGACTGAGACCCTACCAAGCTTAGGAAAAAAAATAAAGAAAAAAAATCTGTATTTATTCATTATTTATCTCCTGTCATTTACTACAACAAAAAAACATTCAGACTATCGTTTAAACTTTTACTGAAGTCAGGCATGGCAAGCTCAGACCTTCAATCCCAGCACTTGGGAGGCTGAAGTAGGAGGATCACTGTGAGTTGGAGGTCAGCCTGGGCTAGAGTAGTTAGACCGAGCTAGAGTGAGTTCCTGCCTCAAAAAAGTGGGCGGCGGCGGGGGGGGGGGGGACACGGACGGAGAAATGACTCAGTGGTTAAAGGCACATTGCTCACAAAGCCTGACAGCCCAAGTTTGATTCTCCAGTACCCATGTAAAGCCAGATGCATAATGTGGCACATGCATCTGGAGTTTGTTTGCAATGGCAGGAGGCCCTGGCATGCCCATTCTCTCTTTGTTGCTCCCAAAAAAACTAAATATTTTTATAAAAAGGCAAAATTCAGCAATGGGATTACATAGATGTCTCAATTTTTTAATATCCCTTAACCCTTCTATTATTTATTTGCAAGCAGAAAGAGAGAATGGGAGCTCCAGGGCCTCTAGCCACTGCAAAGGAACTCTAGATTTTTAGATGCATGCTCCACTTTGTGCATCTGGCTTTATGTGGGTATTGGGGATTTGAACCTGGGTTGTTAGGCTTTGCAAGCAAGCACCTGCATCGTGAGTTTTCTCTCCAGCCTCTCATGTCTTGATCTTTGTGGCTGCATTTAGAGTTACAGCCATCTACTGTGGCCCATCTAACCCTACCAACCAACCGTAGGCCGATGGCCGAGATCCTGGCAAGAGAGGAGCCACCACAGTCATATCGTGGAGGATCCATAGGGAACCCAGCAGACAATGACAGATGAACAAGGGACCTATAACCACAGCCATTCAATCAACACAGGATAGGCCAATGAGACAGAAACCAAGGATTTTTGACACAAGGACCCCTAAGCTCGCAACATTAAAGCAGCCTTATTACTCACC
>PVHP010047078.1:0-13022 GCA_004024765.1 Zapus hudsonius
ATTATCTTGGGTGGGTCTCTGAGGATGTTTACAGGAAGGCAGCCTCTCAGTAGGGGGCAGGATGTAAAGAAGCTCAAAGGAGCTGGAAGTAAACATCCTTTCCTGTGTGGGCAGTGCAGGAAGGAAATTCCAGAGACTCAGGGAGCCATTAAGTCTGGTGAAGGGTTGTAAGACCCCACCCTAAGGCTATATAAAGGGGAAGAAATTTTCTCCTTGCCTCTCCTGCCTGTTTGCTGTTTTGTGTATATGGTGTTGGTGATGGGTTTCTCTCTCTGCTCGGACCTGTGAAAGAGGGCCAGCCTCTTTCACTGTTATGGAACTTCCCCTCAATCTGTAGTTTCATTAGATACTTTCCTCCCCCAAATTGTGCCTGGTTTGAAGATTCATCCCAGCGGCATGTGGCTGACTATGACAGATAGTATCTAGCATCTTATCAGAGATTCAAAGCTAATTGCCAGGCTACAAAACAAGATACCTAAAAGATCATCTAGCTGACAGACAAACATCATGGCAGTGCACAGTCTTCACAGGGTGCGGACCACATTGTCTGTGCCATGGGCTGTTCCTCCCAACATACTGTTTAGCTTAGTTGGGGACTTAGAGCCACAAAGGGTATCTTTCACTCAGCTCCACATCCGTTGCAGGTGGACAGCTATGCCCATTGTGTTCACTCAGGGAATTTTGATGTAGCTGACCACAGGATCAAAGTTGAAAGGAGAGTCCCACTGTGCCAATTTGTTACTCCAACCAAGATACTGACCCCTTGTTAACTCAGTGACCAGAACCATTCACGTGGCTCCTCCTAACCACAAGGGGGGCACAAAGAGCAAGAGTATCTGGTTCCCAGAGACACTGAAGCAGGGAGCCTGGAATATGCATAATAGTCTAAACAAAACAAAAAGCAAAAATCCATACAACAACAAAAAGAATCAAAATAAAATTAGGGCTGTAGCTCAGTGGTAGAGCAGCTGTAGAGTGTGTGCAAGGTCCAGTGACCCATCCATCCCAAGCCCACTGATGGAGGAGAAAGTGAATGTAGAGCGTAGGTTCTGGATCCCAGTATTGTCAGGGGTTTGCGGGAAGGTCTGCGATCAGATACATTATGAAACAAAGTACATTATTAATCTGCCCCAAGATTTGGAGCAGCGTGTAGCTTTGGGGGCAGGGGAGAAAGAGGTCAACTGGAAGACCTTTAAGGGAAGAAAGGGAGTTGGGGAGTCTGCAGGGTGCAGTATTGTAGCAGTTGGTGGTGGGTGTGATTGGTACCACTCCCAAGAGGAGGTTGATAGAGAGGCCCCGCAGGTGTAGGTGAACCCCTGGAAGGAACTGCTGGTCTGAGTCCAAAGAGGACTGGAATCAGGGGCATGCCACAGGGGAGGCTGAGGCAGACAGGGAGAGACTTGTGAGCATTTGTGAGCTACACAGAGAGGAGGAGAAGGAAGAGAGAGAGAGAGAGAGAGAGAGAGAGAGAGAGAGAGAGAGAGAGAGAGAGAGAGAGAGAGAGAGAGAATGAATATGAGAAAGGGATAAAGAAATGGAAGAGATGGACAGAGACAGAAAACCCAAGCAGAGAAAGTAGTGACAGGAACCTGGGTTTCAGAAGAGATGGGAAGAAAAAAAGGACCAGGCTGGTGGTGAAGGGCTTATATGCCCGTTGGGGCAGTAGGCTGGTCAGTAGCAGGTAGCCAGTGCGGTGGAGATCTAAGGGGCCAGGTCATTGGGGTCTACCGTGAGGGGCGCTGCCAGGCCCTTTGAAGATTTCAGTTTGGTAGGGGAGCTCAGAGATTACAGCAAGTCCTTCTGGAGGTTGTGATTCAGTGGATCTTGGTGTAGACTCTAAACGCCAGGATGCTGGGTGGGCAGCGTGTTGGCCCTTCACCGCGAGGCTAGCTGTGGCATGGCAGCCCACGCAGCCACCCGAGGGCACATCCACCCTCCGGGTGTGCGTCTTGCTCCTGATCCTGGCTGCGCTGCCTCCTCCAGGTCTGATGCAGCTTTTCCCTCCAGGTCAAGGGAAGACCTTCAAGGAACCAGGGAGCCTCTGGGCAAGGCTAAGGCGCAGTGCTCAGGCTGGGGGTCTTGTCACACCAGGGGACAGGTCTGATCAGTGCTGCAGGGTGAGCAGGAGGGAACCAGGCAGCAGCAGTGGGTTGGATCCACGTCCTGTTTCCTGAAATGACTCCATGGTCCTGACTAGATTCTTTCTGAACTTGGTTTTCAGGTCAAGCAGTTTATTTTGCTCTCCAAGAGCCCACTGAAAATCTGTAAACTCTCCCCAAGAGCCTGTTAAGACATCCTGTGGTAAGGCCCTCGCTGTGCCCCCTGGAGGACACCCATGAAGACACCTGCCTGTGAAAACATGTCCCCTGCTTTGGGGAGTGGGTGCTGTTCCCCAGGGCTGGAGGCTCCCTGCTTCCTCCTCAGGATCTGGCTCCCTTCTCAGCCCTTGAAGTAGTGCTAGGGTCCCCTCAGTCGTGGCAACTGTACCCCTCTTTCAAATCACCATATACTTTGGTGGTTCTCATATTTTCCCCTAAGCTAACTACGTTCTTCCAATTTTCTGAAATACCCATCCTTTAACCAGCATCCCAGATGCCACCACGTGGTTGGCAAGTATACTGTTAATGTTGTTTATTTCACAAAATTTCTTCCATTATTGTGAAATTAATACAACTATTTTACACTTTATGATAAAAGGGTGGGTTACAGGATATAAACATTTAAAATGCACTTGAGTTTTTGCAACCATCTTTCTATATTTCTAACTTTCTTTTAAACATTGAACTCAGAGGGGCCTTGACTCACTTCCCTGAAACATCTCCACTGTTCTTTACAGAAAATCATGATATTAAGCTCCTCACTTAAGGATCACTGCATCAAGGTCTATTAAATCTGCCCAGATCTCTTGTCTTGCCGCTCAGGAAATTTCCAAGGCTTTTGTGGCTTGCTTCCCATACCTATCTGTAATTGGTTTCTGGTAGATAAAATGGCTTTGTGGGTTTGCCCTGTTCTGCTGGGGTGAAATAATGAAAGAAGACAGTTTCAGGGGCACAGCTGCCTTGAAGTCTCGTGTTTGGCTCAAAAGCTCTTGGGCTCCTGTGTTTTCCAGGAGTGTGCTAAGTAAGTGGTTAGCTGCAGCCTTTTGTAACTTGTCAACTGGCCAATCAAACCTTTTCTGTTTATGTGCACTCAGCACACAAACACTCACTAAGCCTCCACTGTGTGCTTGGCATGTAGGGATGCCTATGGATGCCCTCCAGCACCCGAAACCTCCTAAGAGATGTGATCTCAGAGAGGACAGTAATGTCCTGGTTCAATAGATCATCGTGTTGTCTGTGGCACTCACGGGCACTCCCCATCTCTCCTCTCACTTTCTCTTGCAGCTTCCTGTTAGCCTCCTCTAACCCCAGGGCGGCAGACATTCCAGCTGCAAGTCTAATGGAGGCCTGAAACACCAGGCTGCATATCTGGCTAGTCTCTTCTCATAGGAGTACTTGTATTCATCCTTTAAACCCAGCCCCAAAGCACACAAATCCTAACTGTCAAAAAATTTACTAAAAATGTCAAAAAATTCAAGCTCCAAACCTCTGTGTGTTTTTTAAAGTATTGTTTCTGTTTGTCATTCACATGGAAAACATACTCTTTGCCCCTCCTTTCAGATTGCATTTCTCTAACTTCAGAATCTGGGGAAACCAATTTGCAATATGACTGAGGCCTTCATGACCCCCCAGTGAATACCATAACCCCATTGAGGAGGGTCCCCAGGGTAATAGGAGCTGGGGGAAGCGGGTAAAAGTATAATCTTTTATAATATATATATATATATATATATATATCACATAAATATGTTTTTTTAAAAACTCAGGTGAAGATGGCAGTCTGCAGCCCGCTGGTTTTCTCTGAATGAAAGCAAATGTGGAGGATGGAGGAGCAGCACCAGCAGGCTAGAGGATCTCCCGAGGAAGAAATGAAGTCCTGATCCCCTTGAGCACTAGAGCAGAAAGCAGACACCCCCCTTTCCCAGGGGAGTGTGCAGGCAGGAGCCTGGTCCACAAACCCACCCTGTGACCTCCCCTCCAGTACTCCTGTGGTGGCCTCTGCTGGCCTCACTGTTCAGGCAAGGACCTGAGGCGCCAGAAGTCAGTGAATGTCCACTAGGTTGCAGAGCTGGGAGGTGGCAAGTGTGAGGTTTGAACCTGGGTGCTGCACCCAAGGCCACACTATCTGCTAAGCTGTTTCCTGGCTGGCTGGAGGCAGATGTGGGGGAGTCACAGTTCAGTCTGCACCTTGATTCCTCCATTGTGCAGATCAGGCGACCCTTTGATCTCCCCTGTGCAGAGCCCTGCCAGGGTCCTGTCCACCAGCTCCAGCCAGACGCATTTTCAAGAACAAACACCACTCCAGCCCTCATCCTGCTTAGTGCTGTGCGGCAGGATAAACTGTCCCCAAGGGCTTAATCTTATAATCCTGGAGGGGGGCTTTTGACATCACCAGTTCAGTGCTAACGAATATTTTCATTCAATGAATAATGCACGTCACAACATGGAGCTCCTGACCACAGTGCAGTTCAGTGGTCCTCCTTCAGGGGAGTGGGCCACAGTGTGGGGCAGCGCTGCACCCTGACCACAGACTTCAGGGGAGTGGGCCACAGACTCCTCCTGCAGGGCTGCAGGAGCAACAGCAGAAGGGGAGGCCGATGACAGCAGGTGAGTGGATCTGAGGAGGCATGTGCCAGGCCTCAAGGGAGCACAAGCAGAGGATAATAAAGCATCCTCAGTGGGTGATGAGATGTAGTGAGAGATGTTTACAGTCATTGCTTTTCCATGGTACCCGGTCCAAACTCAAAAAGTAGCCTGATGGGCTTATGTGACTCAAATCCCATGACCCATTACAGGTGTTGATTGGCTTTTTATTTTATGTGTTTCCTTCATCTGAGAGTCAGGGCCTTGCTGTCGGCTTTGCTCCTATTATTTATCCATGAATGTGTACTGAGCCAGTTCTCTTTGGTACTTTGGTTTGTTGCTCTAAGGGACTAAATTTGTACATGCATTATTTTTTTTTGCATTCTTATGACAAAATAACAGATAAAATCAACTTAAGGAAGTAAAGATTTTTTTTGGTGCATGGTTCAAGAGAAGATTCGATACATCATGACAAGAAGCATGGAGGTAGGAGTATGAAGAGGCTGTCACACTGGGTCTGCAGAGACATGAAAGCTGAGGCCCAGCTGGCTTTTATCTTTTTCCCTTTTTATTCAGTCAAGACTCCAGTCCAAAATATACTGGGGTGATTCCACCCACATTCAGACTGAGTTTTCCCTTCTCAGTTAGACCTCTTTAGAAACCCCCTCACAGCCATGCTTGGAGGTGTGTCTCCTATGAGACTCTACATCCAGTCAAGGTGAGAGTGAAGATTAGCCATCACAGTTTATCTAGACCAATGCATAACTAATATTTTTAAAATTATATCTTTATTATCTATAATTAGAAACATTGAATGAGCAAATAATGTGTTCCCTAATTTCCCTCTTCCCTGTCCCCAATCAGCTGGGTGTCCTCCTCCGTAGGCAAACTGGCTCAGTTCATGGGGCAGGGGATTATGGATAGCCTAGGAGTCAGCCCGGTTCCATCCCCCTTTGTATGTTGTTACTGTGGGGGGCCATGTCTCTGGCATTCTCCTCCACCATGGCTCTTACACCTAATATTATAAAAGGGGTTGTGAGAGTCTTTATACTGTGTTACATTTCAAAGTGTTCAAATGATCACTTCAAATTAAATTTTCTTTTTCATTTATTTGCAAGCAGAGAGTGAGAAGAAAATCAGACATAGAGAATGGGTGCTCTAGAGCCTCCAGCTGCTGCAATGGACTCCAGATGCATGTACCACTTTGTGCATCTGGCTTCATTGGAGAATCAAACTCGGGTCATTAGTCTCTTCAGGCAAGTGCCTTAAATGCTAAGCCATCTTGAACTATGGGGATGTTTGAACACTATTGAGATTGATATAAAAAAAAACTATGTGGACTTTTGGAGTTGGGGGGATGCATTGTATTGTACACCATGTGTGGTTATCAGTTTATGGGTGGCCAGGGGTGGAATGTGGTGGTTTTATACAGGTATCCCCCATATACTTATGTGTTCTGAATGGTTGATCCCTATCTGATGGCAATTTTGGAATTGGAACCTTGTTGGAGGTGGGCTTATGGGTGTTATAGCCAGCTGCCCCTTGCCAGTGTTTGGCACATTCTCCTGATGCTGTTGTGCATCTGATGTTGGCCACAAGGTGATGTCCACCCTCTGCTCATGCCTTCATTTTCCCCTGCCATGATGAATCTTCCCATAGAGTCTATAAGCCAAAATAAACCCTTTCCTCTCCACAAGCTGCTTTGGTCCGGTGTTTTCCACTAGTAATTGTTAAACCCAAGAATGCAAAGAAAAGACCACAGACTCAAATTTAGGCCAAATTGAAGCAAGCTGTATTTGTGCACACAGGAGCTGGCCAGCGGCTGTCTCACCCAAATTCAGGGTTCAGGAGACTAGCAGCCAACAAAGGAAAAAGTGGGGTTTTTATCTCTAAAACCTCAGAGCATTTCCAATAAGGAATATATCAAACAGGAGCGCAATTAGGCAGGACTTCCAGAGCTGAAATAGTGCAGTTAGCTATAAATTCCATGTGAGTCAAAATAACTAGATAACTTCTTCAAAGTATAAGCAACTTTTAAGACATGCTTACCCATTATCTTTGCAGCTGTGTTTGCCCTGTCTGTTTCTCAGGAAAGCACTCTCCCCTAGTATATATTATCCTCTCTGTCTTATCTTCAAGGACTTCTTTCTGTTAGGCTTTCTGACATTCTTCGGTTGCTTAAGTGGGGAGTTTTAGCCTCCCTGTAGTTAACAATTTTACAACTTTTAGTCATTAACCCTTTTGCCCCATTGGCATTTAGTCCTCCGGATGTCCTGGGTCTTATCATGGTCCAGGAAGAGTGATAGCATAGTCAATGTGGGGAGATTCATGGGAGGGGTAGAGCACACTCAGAGAAATTCAGGCAGGTTTAGGATATGGTCCAATCAAGCAGAACTTTGTTGTAAAATAATTTTTAACTCCAGTATGATGTTTCTCTGGTTCCTCAGTAATGAGAAAGCTAAATTCAACACCATGTTTCTCCTCTCTCTCTCTCCACCCGAGACACCTGCCTCCTGTAAAATTTCCCCCTCTGGAAATTTCTGTACATTCTCACTGTACATCTTAAAGGTATATGTTAGAATTGTTGGGGAGGTTTTCATGGTTTACGATGGTGGCTCAAGACTGCCCTCGCCCTGGCCTAAGACATACAACTGCAAGACAGTGTCTCAGTGAGCAAGCACTCAACCTCCTGCTACCTGAGTCTGCTCTGGAAGTCCCCAAAAGAACCCTGGGAACTGGAAGCTAGGGCATGGTCAAGGAAAGAGACTCATGGGCCTGTTTTCTCTCCCTTAAGCTTTAGCATGTGAGTCACCACACTCTGGAATGTTTACTGAAATGAAAGGAAGTGGAAATGCCAAAAAAAATGTATGGTGGCTGGCATCCCAAAATAAGCGGACTGTTGTTTTCCAACATAAAGAGAGAAAAGAAAGCCCAGGCTTATATGCTAGAAAACAGGCAGTCATAACCTGTTTCATGTCTCCTGGGTTTGTGACTCCCTCCCTGGGGCAGGGAGTGAAGGGAAAGTGAAATGGACTTCGTGGTTTCTGGAGATCAGCAGCATGAGGTACTTAGTGGCTGACGTGTGGGCATGAGTGTACATTGTCTTCCACAGCATATCAGAAACCCCTAACAATGAGATCTGTTGTTAATTCAAACTGCAGTATTTGAAACACAGAAATAGACGACACTTGATTGTGAAAGAAGGTAAAGCAGAAAGATTGTCTTTACCAAACATGCTATGCTAACCATGCCAGTCTATAATTCTATTTAATTCTCATAGCTGTCAATGCAGGTAGGCATTGTACATTTTACATTCATGGCTTAGCAGCTCAGCTAAGGTTACTCGTGACAATACTAAGTGGAGGGGGAGGGATTTGAACCTTTCTCTATCAAGCCCAAAACCCCTTTGTGTTCATCATGTTTCCTGGAAGTCCTAGAATAGAGAAATAGATACTAATGACCACATCATGAATAAAGCTTTTATGGACCCACAGGGAGTGTCACTAGTCTACCCAGTGATCCTATGCATGGTGACATCTGGTTCCCTGGAAATGAATGAATTACACATATTCAGGATTGAAGAAATTAAGACAATTTGGTTATTGCTTAAAATGATGAAAAATTCGGCTAATTTATGTATACATATGTGATCCTGGTAAATTTTCAGTGATAAATTCAGAAGTGCTATTTTCAATTCTAAGACAGATTATAGCTTAATTCTCTTAGACAGTTTTCTTCTCTTGAACAAGTGTTTTTATTTGGAGAAAGATATGCAAAGAAAGGAGAAAAGTAGATAGGAAGGAAAGAAGAGAAAGTGGAAGGGAGGGGGGAAAGCCATGATGGCAGAAGCAGCTGTGGATTTTGATGAGTTGATGTATCACCAGTTGTTGAGATCAGTGCCCCATTTTGTGAGGGGGCAATTTGGGTTTGCTATTAATTTTTTTTGAGTTCTCTGAAGGTTCTGGATATTAGGCCTCTGTCTGTGTTGTAGCTGGTGAAAATCATCTCCCAATTTGAAGGGGGTCTATTGACTTTGAGAACGGTGTTTTTGTCTGTACAGAAGCTTTTGAGCCTGATCAGGTCCCATTGGTTAAGTGACTGTTGCACTTCCTGGGCTGCTGGAGATTTGCTCAGGAAGTTGTTCCCTACTCCTATCTCATGTAGGGTTCCTCCTACTTGTTCTTCCAGGGTGTTCAGGGTTACAGGCTTGATATTGAGGTCTTTAATCCATTTGGTGGTAATGATTTTTTTTAAACAGTTTGAAATGTACATTAGAAAAACCAGTGCACATTTCCTAAGTGACTTAAGTATGCAATGACTCTGTCCCTGGTAAAATATACTATTATTCTGAGTATTTTGGGTCCTGAGAGAGATTAGATCTCCATAAAGATTCAGGAGACATCCAGGCCCATAAACCCCAACTTTGGGTTCTTGTCTAAGTTATCAAAGAATTGATAACCTGGGTGTACTAGAGGGTAAATTATGAATGATGAGATTTATTCTAGAGAGAGTTAGGATCCAGGGGGAAGGCAAGCAGGAAGCTCAAGCCAAGAGAAAAATTTCCCCCTTCCCATGCAGGCTGGGAAGAAGGAGAGACAGAGAAACACTCTCAACATAGGGGAAAGCCTCCCTCTGGGAAAGGAGTCTCTGGAGAGGGGCTCTCACAAGCATGGAAAGCAAGCAGGAAGACGCCAGAAGAAGGCAGGAAAGGCAAGAAGTCCTCTCCATTCCCAGAATGGGGAGGGGAGACGGGGAAATCCCTCTCACACAGGGAAAGAGCCAGAAAAGCTAAGAGATCTCACAAAATGGTTAAAGGAGTCAAGAGGTGAGAGGGACTTGCAAACTTGTTTCAGGCCTTTTAGTGTGGACCAAATTCTGGGCAGGATGAGTGTGTAAGAGAGAGACCTGATTGCCTGATGGATTGAAGAAGCTGACTCGGGAAGGGTCAGCCCACAGATGTGCTAATCCCAGGAAAAGTTGAGAGAGAAGCAGGAAGCTGTCACTGGAGTTGATGCTTACAGCATCCTGACTGCTCCTGGATCAGAGACAGGTTCTCTTCTCTGTGGGCCACTTCCTAGCTAACTAGCTCTCAGGAAAAAAAGATTCCTTTGCTCCTAACCCATATCCGTACAAATCAGGAGCCTCCTCATCACTGAATCTGATTCTTGACCTCAAGGAAGAATGAGGTATGTGAGAACAATTAGGAAAGTGTAAACTGTAAGTTTTAAATTATGACTATAACAAAATAATATAAGCCATTTAGATGCCTTATAACTGGGTGTTCTGCTCATCTTCCATTGGCTAGAAGTGCATCTCTGCAAAGGGAATAAGAAGCTGAAGTAGAGCAGTGAGTGTATTACTTAGGGGTTTAAATGACAATGAAGCTGAAAGAATGATTTTGAGAAGTAGAGAAGCCAAGTAACTGCTGACACGGTATCACTGACCGAAGGCTGGAATCCGTTGTGAGTTCCCCGTGATGGTTGTGTTGTTCTGGCTTCTCAACAGCACCTAGCAGAGCTCACTGACCATGGACTTGGGGAAACCACTGAGCAGCCTTTTCATATTCATAGCCTTAGTTGTTAAGATCAAAGCCTTTATAGTCTCAGGTATTTTCTTTGCTTGAAGGGAAAGACAAGTCAGGACAGAATCTGTCACTGTTCCTGGAAGAGGGCCTGACTTTCAGGGACTCTAAAGAATTGTAGAGATCAAACACAGCTATGGGAAAATGGGGAAAACATGGTCACCATCTCAGATCCAGGAATCTGGGTGCGGATACACAGGATTAAACCGCCCACAGCCATTTGCAGCAATGTGTGTGTCCAGTGTCATTAGCCTGAATCGGGAGCTCTTGAAGTCAGTACTGTAGAAATGGTGCTGTCAGAGACGCAATGCTGTTCAACTTTGATAGGTAACAGCTTGTCATGCTTGCTCTGAAGGCATCGTTATTATAAAAGTGCCTTTGCACTTGAGCCTTGGAAAGACACATCCAAAACCAGAACGTTTGCTGCCTCATTAGGAGCCTCTCATTTCCAAAAAAGGTGTGTGCTTTCGAACACCCTGATAGGTGATAAGAAGCTGAACTCTCAAGAGAGGAAGAGTCAACCAGTGAAGAAGCTAGAGCCGGATTCCATCCTCCTCGACCTGGTCCGTGTCCTCTCTTGCCACAGGGTCTAAGACAGGACACGGACTTGGGTGTCTGTGCTTCCTCAGGCACCCATCATGTAATCTAACGCTTCTTCCTCTGTGAACACAATAACAGTCGAAATGCAACTTTGAGCATCCATCATTGTACATTTCATGAAAGCCCCCTGTGTAATAGCACAGAGGTTGTTTTCTTTCTCCTCTTCTTTGCTTTATTTCCAATGACGTCTATGACATTTGTGGGGTGCAATCATTGTGGCCCTGGTGAAATATGCTGTTTTTCTGAGAACTACAAACACTCATTGCCAGATACTGTTGCACAAAATAGGTAGCACCTCCAAGAGAACTCTGAGTCCTGACCTGTAAGAAAAAGGAGGTGGGGGAAAAGAAGTTATCAAGTGCAAAATGCTAGATTTAAATGATTAGCATAAATTAAAATAATATGAGTAAATGACTTTATGGTCTCTTGCGTATTTCCTCAGAGGATTAAGACAAATCAACATGAGTGATAAACATACCTTTGCCAAACGGTATCCTTGGCAACAAAAGGGTAATTGCTCCAAAACAGCTGCCTTCTGGTAAGAAAGGGAGGAATCATTCTGAGCAATTCTGAGGGAGGCCATGAGCAGTGAGACATGGTCTGTCACTCTTGAGCCACTCTGACGCACATCTAGGGAGGATTCCCCAGAGAATGCTTATTCCTTAAGTCTTGTCAGCAACATTTTGAAAGTGTGAGGTGGGTGAGAGAGGAGGAACCATCCACACTGTAGAAAATGAAGACCGGTGAGACATCTGACAGACATGGTCACTTGGTCAGGAACAGGAGTGTCACCCACAAGGTCAAGGTCAAGGTGGAGCCAGCTTGGGAAGATGGGCGTGAGCTGACAATTCATCAGTAAGCTAGGAATGGGAGAGTGTCTTTTGGGATGCCCCAGGGCCAGTGGGAGATTATACTTCACCCATAATTGAGAAGACCTACAGATGGAATGGGGTGAAGGAAATGTCCTTTGTGTGGACTGTAGGTGTGGAATCATGGTGAAAAATGTATGTGTGTTAGGACCCTCTCTTATAACCTTATCTATTACTGCAAAGACTAAGGGGAATTTCAGGACGCTCTTCTCAAAGGATTACTCAGCTTCTAGTCCAGAAACAAAAAATGGCACAAGCATCTGGCATTCATTTGCATCAGGAGGGCCCCCCCCAGCATGCCCCCCACATGCACATGCAAATAAATATAATTTAAAAAAGAAAAATAGTAAAATTTAGAATATTTGCATTTTAATAATATTTTAGCACAGTAATTTCCTTTTTCCTATCTTCTCTACTAAATTGGGCATATAATTGAATACTATAGTCACTTCAAATGTTATCCAATAGAAATTTAATAACAGCACCAGCAACAGACGTTGTACGTTTTAAGTGATGAAAGGTTTTATAGGTCTACCTTTTTCCTGACAGGAGCAGGTTGGCCTCAAACTTATAAACCTTCTGTCTTAGCCCCCCAATTTACAGAATTGTAGGCATCTGAGACTATGCCTAGCTCAGAAAATTTATTCTATCTCACATTTAAATAAGAAACTTCCCCCTTATAGTGAGATAGAAACAGGTTTATAAGTTTTGAATTGGTTCTAGGTCTTAAAGTGCATATCTGTGTAGAATATTCAAATATAAAGGGAGACCTTTATTATTACTGAAATTTCTAAATTCATTTAGAAAGAAAATATTTTTATCCTGTACCATCTCTGCATTTTCTTTTTGCCTTCCTAATTCTTGAAGTAGAACAGATTTTATTTTCCTCTTCTTTCTACCAACATTCATGTACTATCTGTGGATTTATCCTGTGTTGAGATGGCTTTGGTGAGAAGCATTTTTCAGGCTTTCAAACTGCCCTTAGGGTCATAGGCATCCCCCTGCCCCATAGGAGCAGACTAGTCAAATTGTCCCTAGAGTATGATGGACAAGGAATATTGTGTGGATCTCCAAGATTTTAAAAAAAGTAGTTTTTTTTTAATATATATTTATTGTCCATAATGAGTTACATTATTTAGTGGGCAAACCATGCGTTGTTATCCCGAATTCCCCAATTCCCCCCCTCCCCATCCCTGATCAGTTGTATATCCTCCTCCGTGGGCTGTCTGTATTAGTCCTTGTGGCAAGGTATCCTGTATATCTTAGTACTCATCCCAGTCTTCCTGGCCC
>PVHP010047079.1:0-13059 GCA_004024765.1 Zapus hudsonius
AAAAAAAAATCAAAATTATTTTATCAAAACAGAGTCCTTCAACTACATGACTACATTTACATACATATATTATTTACATTACTGTATTCACAATGATGGGATAAACAGTGAGGCTGTTATAGCATCTCAAGGTTTTTTCTTATAGCTAAATTATTCCATAATTAACCATGCTAATCTTCCATTGCTGCCAGTGAAAGATTTCTTTTAAGAATTTCTTTTAGCATAAACCTTCTAATATATTCTACTTGATTTTGTGTCTCATGTTATAATAGCCTATGTTCTCATAAAATATGATATCATTCACTGAGAGGTTTTTGAAATTCTTGCTGAATACTACTAATTGAATTTCAAAGCATTCAGCCAGTTGAATTTCAGATTTTCATAATGAGCTTGCTAAGCATGACCTCCCCTGACTAAACGCATGTTGGCTGTAATTATATAGATTATTCTTTAACAAGTGTACATTTACCATGCTCCCTAAATATGTTTCTGTGAATGTAATTCTACAGTTGTAAACACTGTTTCTTCTTGGTTCTTTTTCAAGCATTAATTTTATAGCATATTCTGTGGTTTAAATATTTATTAAGTTATCTAATAATGTTCTAATGAAGTACTTCATCTTTCAAGGTGATTTTGGTAATTATAATTGAAATCCTTCAAAGAGCTTGATCTTAATAATGCACACATCCATCTTAGGTACATTAACATCTTTAAGAGCACGGAGGAGAAAATAATTGTAGAATATAATATATTCAATGTCAAAGAAAACAATTTTAATTTATTTATTTTTGAAACATCTTTGATAAAGAAAATGGTTTCTCTGTAGTAATATTTATACCAAAGGACAGATATCACAAACTATCTCAGGAAGAATTTTTTTCTGAACTATGGATTGTGATCAAGAAATAGAGGTCTCTTGTTGTTCTAGAAGATCATAAAATGTGCCTAATATAAGTTAAGAAAATAACAAGCCATTTATCATCTAGTAGCAAAATGAAACTATGGCATATGCAATTAATCTTCAATATTTTATATATGACAATTATAAAGCTTTGCAATCAGGAAACAGAAAAGAGAAAGAAATATCTTTTTGAGTTAAAAAAGAGGTTAAATATTATTTTGTCAGTCACCCTTGTGTTGATAAATATCTGAGAAAGCAATATAAAAGGGGAAAGATTTATTTCGACTCATGCGTTAGATGGCTTCATTGCAATGTCAGCTGAATCCATTCTTTGTGGCAGGGGTGCTTCTTGTAGCGGAGGCTGCCTGCCTTCCTGTAATCAAAGCAGAGAGACAGAAAGGAGCCAGAACCAAGGTGCACCCTTACAGGCTAGCCATAGAAGACCTCTTTCTCCAAGTAGGGCCTTGATTCCCAGTCTCTTAGATTTCCCCATGCCATCAGTAGGTGAATCCACTGAGCAGGTCAGAGCTCAAATGACCCCTCAATGACTGGAGCCAACAGCTGTGTTCCAAGCCTCTCACAATGAAGCTTTATCAGGGATGTTGAAAATAGTATTGTTTCAGAGATCTAAATGACATCATTCATTAAAAGTATGGCTTTAGAAATTGAAGAGCATGCAAAAAATTTCAATAGTAAGCTTTGTGAAACTGGGATTCTCCTCATTGACTATGTGTTGAGTGTGTGTGTGTGTGTGTGTGTGTGTGTGTGTGTGTGTGTGTGTGTGTTGAATGTGAGTGTGTGTGTGTTTGGTGAGTGTGTGGTGAATGTGTGTGTGGTGAGTGAGTGTGTTGAATGTGAGTGTGTATGTGTGTTAAAAGTGTGTGGTGAGTGCGTGTGTGTTAAATGTGTGTGTGTGTGTGTGTGTGTGTGTGTGTGTGTGTGTGTGTGTGTGTGTAGGCTAGAGTTTAATACTTTGGGTTTTTCTCTGAGGCTCTTCACCTTGATCTTTGAGAAGTCTCCCACTGAATTGAGAGCTCATTGATTAGCTATCTTAGCTCAACAGGAAACCCCAAGTGTTCCCTGCCTCAACCTCCCCAGGTCTGAGATTTGAATTGTGCACCCCCTCTCCTGGCATTTACCTGTGGATATAGTGAACCAAATTTGAGTCCCCATGCTTACAGAGCAAGGGCTTTATTTGCTTAGCCATTTCCCCTCACTGACCTTAGAATTCTTACTACTCTGTCGTTATTTAGTTTCATAACAAATTATTTTGTGTTGTATTTAAACCGTTTGTTTAAATATAAATTGAGAAATTATCTTATTGAAAATAAAATGCATAATTTCTATTTTATTCCTTCATGATACAACAACCAGTTATCTTTATTTTTTCCCTTTTACAAAAAGGAAAGGACATTTGTACCATACCAAATATTCCTAAATGATTTTCTTGTTGTTTATAAACAGAGTCTCCTCATGTATCTCAAAGCTAGCTATGAAATTACAATTCTGTAGCCTTCCAACTCTACCTTCCAACCGCTGCATGAACATGTGAATTCAATAGTTATTGTGATGAAAACATGTGAATGCACTTTCATGCTTGGAATCAAGAGCCAAATATAATTTTTATACTTTGACTATATATAATACATATTAATGATATATACATAATTCAATAAATATATAAAAATCTGGAAATATATATATATATATATATATATATATATATATATATATATATATATATATATATATATATATATATATATATATATATATATATATATATATATATATATATATATATATATATATAAATTTGTGGAGAAACATAGAGAAATAGCTGTATTATAACAATCAATTTGTGACCATATTTTTACAATTTAAAGAATTGTGGTATTTTCAAATGTATTTGTTAAAAGGATAAGAATAAGTAAATACTAAATAAGCCACTAAAATTTTTCCCCAATATTTTTGTGAAATACAATGAAAAATGTTGAATTCTGTCAGTTTCATATACCTTGAAGAGAGGTGAGTTGGTGAGATTTATGACTATATAACAACTGTATGATTTCTCTAATAAAATTGTGATAATTGTTAAAAGTTGCAAATATATATGCATGTGTTCTATAGTTACAGACCTTTTAATTCATTAGTGTCCTGTGAATAACATATATGTTTTTCTGTGGCATTTTTACATTTCTGAAGTTATTGTCTGAAGCCTAGTTTTAGCATGTGCATAGGGAATATGCAAATGCAAGTTTTAGACATAATTGATGAAAATATATAGCCATATCTATTCTTTCTATATATTAACACTTCTTCACTGTACTTCACAATAGTCACAACATACATAATGGCTTTTTATGTAAATGCTTAGTGAATGAGTCTTATTATTCTAATTTTATTTTACACTAATAACTTATAGACTTCCTGTCAGAAGGGGATCTTTCCACATTTAATGTGACTTTGAATGTCTGTACTACATAGAGCACTTTGAAGTTGTCATATTTAATTTCCATGTGTGTGTTTGCATGTCTGTGTTCTTGGGTTTTGTGGAGGCAAGAACATGCCACATGTGTGGAGGTCAAAGGTCAACTATGATAGCAATCAATGTCTTAAACCTTGTATACAGCAGGGTCTCAGGTTGGCCACCCATGTGTTTGACAGACTAGGAGGCTGTGATCTCCCAAGGGATTCTTGGGCTTCCAACTGTGTCTTCTCCATAGGCATGCTGGGATTACAGATGCCCAATACAGTGTCCAGCATGACATTCAGGTTGTCCATATTCAGGTGCTTACGCTTTTGCCATGAATGTTTTGTCCTTTGAGCCACGTTTTTACATCAGCTCTTTTAGCAAGCTACTGTTAACACTATTTTGATGACTCGTAAACAAAGACTTTGGGATCTATTTTACCCCAAAGTTGAAATCTTTTGCATTGTTCTCATTAAAATCTGGAAGAAAAGGCTTCACACCTTCATTCTTAAATGTATCGAGGAGCTATAAAATTATGATCAACCAAAAAGGAGCAAACTGTAAATTCACTGAAATATTATCCATTTATAGAAAGAAAAAAAAGTTTTCAGCAACATCTTAAAGAAGCATTCAAGGTACCAATTATAAGCAATTTCCAGAGGCTAGTTAAGAGATAATCCCCTGCTTCAAATGGCTAGGCAGAGGAAGAGGTAGGGATCAACTTTGATGATGGTACTTGTGAACACAGATAATTAAGATAATTAAGTTGTGCATGTAATGAGAGCATCTGTGATCTAATTTTTTTCCCTCCTGTGTCTTGGATCTGAGATGTGAGGTGCTATCCTTTGGACAATATGAAAGCTACTGTCTCAACACAAAATGTGGCTGATGACAGAGCAAAGATTAGATGCTGCATTATATCCTGACTGCTGCCAAATATATACATTTTTATTTTAGTAATCATCTGTTGTGGGATCAACTGGCTCAGGTATGCTATGATAAAGGTACAGTGATTATTAATAAGATATGCTTTCAGAAAACGGTGAGAAAACAAGTGTCTTTGACAGGGTTGTCAAAATTCCTCTTGATCCACAGCTTTCTCATAGCTCTTCTTGTTCATCTCACCCAAACTATTTTGCTGTCCCACCACCAAACATGATTGAACATGACTCAGTTTGGAAAATTATCGTGCAATCATTTTGTTTTATTTTCATTTTCCTTTCCTTTTTCCTAATGACAATAGATTAAATATTTAACCCATGTTTGGCTGGAGAGATTATTATGTTAAGGCACTTGCCTCCAGTGCCTAAGGCCCCAGGTTCAAATCCCCAGTACCCACATATGCCAGACCCACAAGGTGGTGGTCCTGGTTCGCTCTCTCTCTCTCAAATGATTAGACAAAATATTTTAAAAAATTAACCCATGTTGTTTCTTCATTACTTTTTAAAAAAGTAATTTAATTTATTTATGAGCAGACAGAACGAGAGACAGAAAGAGAGAATTGGCACACAAGGGCCTCCAGTCACTGCAAAGGAACTCTAGATCCATGCACCTTTCTTTGTATCTGGCTTTGCATGGGCACTGGGGAATCGAACCCTGGTCATTAGACTCTGCAGGCAAATTCCTTATTTGCTGAGCTATCTCTCCATTCCTATTGATAACTTATATTACTACTTTTCTTTCAATTATTTTCTATTCTTTTTACTTCCTTTCTTCCTTCCTTTCTTCCTTCCTTTCTCTCTTCCTTCCTATTTACTTACCTACACAAGCTACACAGATCAGCATGATTCTTTGGGATCTAACTTTACAGCTTATCATCATAACTTTACAGATTTGTTTCATTATGATTTGGGAATCAACATATGATACAGTTGCTACACTGTCAAAAGCAGCAAGTTATCTGTGAATTAATAATGCGGATAAATTTTAAATGTAATCATTTGAAAAAAAAGTCATAATAATACATTGTTTTCTTTTTTTTTGAAGTGACCACTACAAAAGTAAGAAAAAAAACATTTTAGGCCTAGTGCTAAAGAAATAAATATACTACTGAAATGTAAATTTATTTGCCACATAATCTTTCTCTCTCTCTCTCTATCTCTCTCTCTCTCTCTTCTGTTTCTCTTTACAAGGGGCTATTGCTATACTAGAGATATAGCTTAACTCATTCTTATGTTGTAGATATATTTAAGAACTTTACTTTTATTTGAAAATTAGCCATGGTGAGTGGTAAGTTTCAGACAATAATGTGTGAACAGGAGTGGGATCTGTCACTACTTTGGTTGAAGCCCTTGTCCTACTCAGAAGATTGCGTACATATAAATGAGGTACAAATCCCACTGTCCACTTCTGAGTCACTGTGATGACAGTGCCCCCTGCTGACCTATGAAAACATAAGAATGTTAAAACATTAAAACATGACATTTTGGAATTTTGTGTGTTTGCAACATAGACTAAATTATATCTTGTTATTAAAGTTCAATTTAATCACTATTTGTGCTTGCTTTTTTTTCTTTCCTAAAAATAACAATGTAATATGTAAAATTAGTAGAACATTATGTATTCCTCTATTTTAATGTTTTTGAAAAATTTAAAAATTATTTTTTCCTCAAAATACAATGCTTTAAATGTGGAAAGTCATAAGTCTATGCTATATGTAACACGTTTTTTTTCTTAAGTATAATGGATTACTTATGAAGCTTTAGTCAAGAAAGTAAGTTTCAGACTTTTGAATATGACAAGTAATGGAAAATTTTGGATCTAAACACATTAAAAGGACGAGTAATAATTACAGTTATTTCAATTAAAATTTAGAAAAGCCAGGGACATCTATT
Source organism: Zapus hudsonius (assembly GCA_004024765.1). Taxonomy (NCBI): domain Eukaryota; kingdom Metazoa; phylum Chordata; class Mammalia; order Rodentia; family Dipodidae; genus Zapus; species Zapus hudsonius. Next base: position 6,209 of record PVHP010047079.1, read on the forward strand.
AAATGACCATTAGTTGAAAGCATACCAAAAGTTTTTCACAGAAGAAAATTTAAAAAATACTTTAAATGACTTTTAGGTAAAATTTTAATCGGATTTGTTGTTCATTTACAAAAATTTCAGGAAGAAATTTGTTACTGTATTTGTCAATACTTGTATAAGGACTTTCTGTGAATCAAGCCGTGCTTGAATTTGGAATGAATGAATTAATCCATTAATAATGAAAGAAAAGCACGGAAGAAAGAAAGAAGCCCCAAGAAAGAAATAAAGGATATAGAAAGAAAGAGAGCAGGAACCATACTGTGTTTGTTGTTATTTTCTTAAAAGGTTTTAAGATGGGAGAAAATAGCATATTTTTTTATACATTTAACCATACCTTTGCAATAATTCTATGTGAGATCTGACATAGTTTTAAGTTCCATCACCTAATGCATGCATTCTTGTCTAGTCTTTTTATCAATGGATTCTTTCTTGTGAATCAACAAGGCTTCAACACAGACTAAAGAGTGCTTTCATCGTTTTTTAAGAAAGTGGCTCTGGCTTACAGTCTCCTAGGAAACTCAAAAATTCAGCATCTGTAGTAAGTGCAAGTTTTACAAAACAGCTATTATTGGGGATGAAATCTTCCAAGGAATTATTCCTGCAACATCATTGCATTTTAAACTTAGTCAAAGAATTAATTTCATAGAACTCATGGTAAGTTGTTACAAGCCAAAAAACAAAAAATGAACAAAACCCAGACCTGGATTTTCTTTTTTTTTTTCCATTCCTTGATCTGTGTGAAACAGGAATTAACTCCAAGAAAGTTAACAAAAGTCTGATTATTTCAAGGAAATTGCCTTTAAACCCTCAAATGCTAAAAAACTAGAAATTCCAATTTGAATAATTAATATGGTATTGCAATAACAATGTATTGTGAAAAATGAATTTTGAAAAATATGTTTTCCATAATATAAAATTGACACTTTATGCAATGACCAATTGTTCTCCATGAAATTTAATCTCTCACTAAATGAATTATGAAACTGTTTTCCAAAGAATATTTTCTATGGTGTTGCCACTAAATGTACACCATGATTATCTACCTGGTTAGGTTCTTCTTCTTCCTCTTCTTTTTCTTCTTCTTCTTCTTTTTTTTCTTTGATGCTGAATACAGATTAGGGACAGAGTTTCTTTTAAAAAATGGTCATATGTGTTTTATGCTGCTTTGGAAGATAGACTTGGAGTTTCTTGTTAAGGGAAGTTATGCTTTTACAGTTTTGTGTACTTCCATTTTTCTGTGTTCTAATCATGACTTTTTATCAGAGAATTTAGGTGAGAAACATGCTATGCTTAAGTATGAAATGTGAAATGTATTACTACTGTTCTGCAACCATGAGAGACAGCAACTTAAGAAATATTTCTTTCAGAAAGTTTTAGCATTTTGCCTCCGGCTTGCTACCATGGAGACAAAACATGTTGTTGGTTTTTCAGTTTCATTTCTGTGAGATTTTATAATAATTAATTTTTTGACAACCATGTTTTCATGAGAAAAACTTTTATAGATGATTATCTGATAATGATTTTGTGCTTATAAAATATTTTCTATTTTAGGAAATAAGTATTAGGTTGGTGTCATGGTTTGATCCAGGTGTCCCCCACAAACAAATGAATGTGTTCTGATAGATTGATCCTCAGCTGATGGCAGTTTGGGTTTTACAACCTCGATGAAGCTGTGTTGTTGGGCGGGGCTTATGGGGATTATAAACCAGCTTCCCCTTGCCAGAGTTTGGCACACCTTCCTGCCACTATTTCCAGTGCTGTGGCAGAGGTGATGTCCACCCCTCTGCTCATGCCATCGTTTTCCCTGCCAGAATGGAGTCTCCCCTCAAGTCCATAAGCCAAATAAGCCCATTCCTCCACAAGCTGCTTTTGTTTGAGTTCTTTCTGAGCAGCCACTAGAAAGCTGACCACAACAGTTGGCTTCTTATTTTCCTTTTCATAGGAAAATTAATAATTTTCAAGAAGAATCTACATATTCATGCTCACACAGACACATAAGCATTAGTTTTCAGCATATATCATATCAAAATTCAAAACAAATGGCCTGTATATAAAAAGGAAATGTTTTCCTTACATTTTCTGTGCTGAAGCTTTTCTACCACTGTTCTTTGTAATCATCATCATCACCGTTATCCTTGTCTTGGTTTGTAACACGGGATCTCACCATGTGGCTCTGGATGACCTAAAACTCGCTATGTAGCAAAGACTGTCTTGGAACTTTGGATCCACTTCCTTCAGCCTCCCTAATACCTGTTCATCACCATTCCTGACTCACATATTTATTAAATTTAATAATAATTTGTGTATTATTATTATTTTTTGTAGTAGAGTATCACTCAAGCCCAGGTTGACTTGCAATTCACTATGTACTCTCAAAGAGGCCTCAAACTCATGGTGATCCTCCTGCCTCTGACTCATGAATGCTGGGATTAAAGGTAAGCACCACCATGCCCAGTTTATTTTCATTTGTAAAACATAAAGAGTAAAAGAGGTAACTTTAAAAAACATATTTCTAATTTAAAAGAATTTATTTCATTTTAATTACAACAGGGAGAGTAGAATATTTTTATAATGAAGAAGAAAAAATGAGAAAAACAAAATGAATAATAAAGTTTTATTTTTTCAAGTAGTTTGCACTTAAACTATGAACTTAATAACACATTACAATTAAACAGATAATGCAGTACTTTAAAGATGATAATGAATCTCCGATAAGTGAGAAATAGCAACGTTTATGGCTGGGATTCATGTAGGAAGGAGGGAGGGTAAATTACTAGGTCAGACATTAATCATCTGTGCTTTCTAGTTTGTTTTGATATTTTGATGGAATTTTTTATGTTATCAGAAAAAGACAGTAGAATTGAGGTCTGAAACTTGTAGGCATAACTTGTAAGGCATATTTGGGCAAACTTGGTGGCATAGTTTTGTTTCTTTGATATAGCATACTTGATTGTATTCTGCACCATATGTAGGCTTAAATGAAAACTAAAGACTGGTTATATACACCATGTTACTGTGGTTACAATAGTTCCCCTAGCCCATGCTAGTCCTCAGAATTTTCATTACCAGGAAACAGACTGCCTATATATGAATCCATTAAGAAACTGAGACAGGGGCTCAGTATTTAAGGTGCTAGCCTACAAAACCTAATGACCTGGGTTTGATTCCCCATTACACAGCCCCAGATGAAAAAGTAATGTCTGCATCTGGAGTTGGTTTGCAAGTAGCTAGATGTCCTGGCACACTATTCTCCATGTGTTTTTCTACTCTCTAGCACTCTCTGCTTGCAAAAAAAAAATAAAATTATAAAAAGAAGAAATTGATACAGAAAACTTAGCTGAGCTCCTCACATACTTTGGATATTATGGGATAGTAAATAGTTACTGTCTTAAATACCTGTTTTGAGATAAGTTTATGCAACAGAAAGAGCAATGAACACAGAGGACAGTAGTAAGAAATGAAGTAACATTTTCTAGAACATTGCATATCATAATAAAATTGGAATATTGTTAAATGAGAAATTTTAAATTATAAAATATTTGTAAATATAATGTATCCTATTTTGTACAAAAAATCATAAAATATTGTGGCAGTTACCATCTCACTGCTAAGACCAACACCTGACCAGAAAGAGTGTACTGGGGAATCAAACCAAGGTCATTAGATTCTGTAGAACTCTGGTAGTGTTAATTTCCCCTTGGATCCCACGTTCATGGTCCCCATAAGATTTTGCCATGAATCCCAGTTTCAGTTAATGGTTCCTTTTCACTAAGTGGATCTCTTAGCCATTTGTCAAGCCATTGATTGCCCTAGGTTTAGCACCAGTATTGCACATTTGAGCACTTCTTGACTTTCTGGTCTCTTCCATAGAGCCATGTGTTCTGCATTCTTGAGGCATCAGTCTGTATTGTGTATCTATCTTTATTGTATATGGTCTCTGATTTCTTCAAATATCATTCACCAATTTCCTCTGGCAGCTCATGCAACACCTTCCAGTGCTACAATGCTACCATCTGGGAACTGGTTGCCATTCTGGATCTCACAGGTTCTCTTGGTGTTTTTTACTATATTCCATGGTTTCTTCAGCAATAGAGTCTTACCTTTGAACTAGGGTATGTATTCAAGAGCTTTGACAAAGGTCTGTCTTGTTTTAGGGACCTGATGGGTCTCTTTGAGCTCAATGTGGGACAGAACCATTGACTGGGACAGGGAGTTGCGGACCTGAGCAATTTTGGGGGGTGTTAGGCTTCCTACCATTCCATTCTTGGCCCCTCTTGCCCGGCAATGCCCATGGCTTCCTCAGAAGGTTACTGTATGAAAGTAAGGATTTTTTGGTAACAATTCATTTTTTGTTTAGTTTATTGTATAAGTTCCCCATCCTCCCATTCCTTTATTTAAAAATAAATTTGATGGGTCAAATCACATTTCTTATATGTAAAATATGATTTCAGTTACTAAGTTGACTTTTCAAAAAATGATCATATTGCTGGGCGTGGTGGCACACGCCTTTAATCCCAGCACTCGGGAGGCAGAGGTAGGAGGATCGCCATGTGTTCAAGGCCACCCTGAGACTACATAGTGAATTCCAGGTCAGCCTGGACTAGAGCAAGACCCTACCTCGAAAAACCAAGAAAAACAAACAAACAAACAAAAAAAAATACTTGGGCTGGAGAGATGGCTCAGCAGTTAAGGCACTTGCCTCCAGTGCCTAAGGCCCTGCGTTCAATTCCCCAGGACCCACATATGCCAGACCCACAAGGTGGTGGCCCTGGTTCTCTCTCTCTCTCTCTCTCTCTCTCTCTCTCTCTCTCTCTCTCTCTCTGTATTTCTCTGCTTGAAAATGAATAAAATATTTAAAAAAATGATATTTTTTCATCTTACATACTCACACACATTATAAATATAGAATAAATAAGGAACAAGGTCTAAATAATTTCACAGTTATTTAAATATTCATCTCTATATATAATGAATATTGCATATATTCATATACTTCAGCTGCTTTAATGTAAAAATACTACAATTTTTCTCAAACAAGCCATAATCAAAAGTAGCATAGCTTATGCATTTTTCTCTTTTTATTTATTGAGACAACTGTCCAGCATTCAAGGCATTTGAATTTCAGTCAATGGCTATGGTAAACATAAAGAATATACCTTTACCACTAATCAGGCAATTTGTGGATAAACTCAGGACAGATAAAACTTATCATCTAATCTAAATCTTAGTCCCAAAAGTTGGCCTGGTGTCCATTTTCTCAATATTATTTCTTAAAATACAAGAGCACAGAATGTATTCTGTTCTTCTAATATTTGCTTCAATTACTTTGATTATTGTTTTAATTTTTTATTGGAGATGACTTCCTTAGTTAAATGTTTAACTAGGTATTTTTGAAGCTATTGTGAATAGGACTGTTTTATTTAACTTTCTCAATATTTTCATTATTGGCATAGAAGAAAACTATTCATTTTTATTTTGATTGTATCCTGCTAATTTATTGAAAGGTTTATCAGTTCTGAAAATTTTGTGGTAGAATATATGAGATTCCTTATCTATTTATTGTCAACTTGGGAAAACGTTTCAAGGATTGTATTGACTAAGAGTGAAGGAGATGTGCAAGGTTGCCTCATTACTGATTTTAGTGAAAATGGATTGAGTTCTCCCTCACTTTGTGTAACTTTGTAAGCTTCTGTCTATCTTATTTTGATAAATTTTCCCTTTCTTTCTAGATTGTTCAGAGGTTTTAACATGATTGGATGCTGGCCATCTCAAGGACTTTTCTTCATCTATAATATAATACCTATCCATTGGGTCCATTGATGGGATATATTTTTATTGGTTTGCACATATTTAAACATCCTTGCATATATAAATTGAAGCCTGCTTACTGATGATGAATGATTCTTTTAAAAAATAAGTTGAATATGGATTCCAAATATTATTTTCAGAATTTCAAAATTCATGTTCAGCAGGAAGATTTTCCTATAAGCTTCCTTTGCTATTTTTTATGTTATTTTTTGAATATCAGGTAAAAAGTGGAGATGGATATGGCAAGATTATTTCTGTTTTATGGACTAGTTACAGAAAAATTAGGATTAGTTCCTCTGAGGTATGTTAAAACAGAATTCTTCTGCCCTGGAGTTTTATCAGTTGGGAGAATATTTGCTACTAGAACAACCACACTGTATTTATACAAGTTGTGATGATCTTTATCAATTTTGGTAAAACATGTGCATCCAAAATTCTATTTTTTCTAGCATTTCCAATTTATTGGAATATAGTAATGTAATTGCCTTCTTTCCAATATTTCCCTTTTCATGTTTGATTTCAGTAGTTTGTCTTTTTCTTGCTTTTTTGTTAGTTTGGTTTAGGGTTTGTCTAGTGTTTTCATTTTTTTGAAGATATAAATACTTATTTAATTGATTTGAATGCTCTTTTTGATTGCATGTCATTAATTTCTGTCCTTATTTTTATTAATTATCCATCCATTTGGATTTGGATCATTCTTGTTTTCTAAGGCATCAACATATATATAGTAACTTACTGAATAAATATCTCTTTGATTTTCCTGTGGAAAATTATGGCAATAAAATTCTCTACTAGACACAATTTCTTTGTATCTCCCAGATTCTGAATATTTAAAACCTATTTAGAGGATTGAAAAAAATTCCCTCATGATTCCTTTGATATCTTATTCAAGAATGTATTTATCATTCAAGCCCTTTATTTAGTATGTGTTGTGCTGTTTGTGTTACTGTCATTAATTCCTGATATTTCACTCTTGTCTCTTTTCCTTAAATATAAATTTATTG
>PVHP010047080.1:0-11813 GCA_004024765.1 Zapus hudsonius
TGATGTAAAGAGATAAAGTTTGATGTCAATTTGACAAGGGGTGGACTTGTGATGGTTAGGTTTTATTGTCAACTTGGTCTTATTAATTATCCTGGGTAGGTGTCTGAGGATGTTTACAGGAAGACAGCCTCTCAGTACAGGGCAGGATGTAAAGAAGCTCAAAGAAGCTAGAAGTGTATTTTTCTCATTTCTTTCTACTTCTTGATGTCCTAAATCCTTGCTAATCAAAGTATTATTTCATAGACCTACAGCAACTATACAACCTGAGTACAAGTGAAAAATGCAAATTTTCATAGAAAACATGACTTACTGGATTTTACTTGCTGGTTCATTACTAGAAAATTCTGAATGCAACATTCATATCTACTAATGGACAGAAGTCCATAATGTAGAAAAATCTTGCCCTTCCTCCCATTCCTTTACTCTGCTGTCAAATTTCTTAATTACATATGCCTTAGAGAGCAATACTCCTTAGTCAAAAATATTTATGGTAGAGTAACTATTAATAGTTTTCATTCATATGTGAGAAGCCATAGCTTATAGAGCCCCATTTTCCAGACAGTAAACAGCCAAATAATTTGAAATAATTTTCCTGAAAAATAAAAAAAAGGAACCATTAACTTTTCTAGTATGTAACTATATTATTCCTATGCTTCTGTCAATCTCATCAAACCATAGTGGTCTCTGAGCACGAATAAGAATAAATATATATTATTTAGTGTATTTCATATTTTCTACTTATTTCCAAATTATACTCTACTCATGGGATTATTATGGTAAAGGAAAAGATCTTCCAAAATGTTTCCTTTTCTTTCTAGGTTTATAGCTATTTCCTGGTTTCACTCAGAGCAAATACTTAAATTATTAATACTATAAATCCTTATGTTTAACATGAAATGGTATTTCGAATTGACCCCTTAGTCATTTGTATTTTAAATTATAGCCCATTTTCAATATAAGATGATGAACTTCTTTGTATTTTATTGAAACTTGTATTGTTATGTTGAATTAATTCTGAATAATTATCATCCAATGTTTTCTTTCTTTTAGTACTATGATGATCACTTATATTCATGCCCACAATATTGTACAAAATGTTAAGAAATTACTTGACTTTCTTAAATCTTATAATTTTCAAGGAATCACTATCATCAGAAAGCTTGCTATTAATTAAAGTATTACCTCCTACAGAGAATTCATTCACTAAGAGAAATAATATTTTAAGTACTTAGAGAACAAGAACAAATGATTGCATGTTATTTATGCACATATTTGTTTTCCTGAAATATTCAATTATCTAATATTAGTTAATCCATATGCAACTGATGAAACAAACCTCTTTCTGTTTAGTTGATTTGGTGTGAGAGCAATGAAGAAATTAAATATAAATAAGTGGGTATTTCTAGCCAATATAAGGTAAATTAATAAAATAAATATTGACTTGCAAATGTAAAATAATATAATTGTTATACATATTTAATCCTTCCTAATAGACTTGTCCTAGACTTTTAGTTCAATAGCAAACAAGAGAAAATATGTTGTCTTTGTTTTAGTTAATGTACATTAACTATGGCTGATAAACACTGGATGAGAAACATTTTTATGGATGAACTGTTTAAGGGTATCATCACTTTCATTTTTTTCAGTTGTTTTACAATGGAGCATAACTTTAAATGAAAAGTTAAAAAAAGTTATATAGAGATATATAGCACTTTCATAAAGTAAAAACAAAATAAATAAGAATATAACCAACTGTGTGATAAAATATTTTCAAAAATTATCACCTACATTATGAAATATTACATTTCTAATTAGTATATTTTACATTATAAACTACTTAAAAAGGCATAATTGACTAAAACTATATTTTATTCAATATAACATTCCCATATTCTGTATTCTCTTTATGAAGGAACTGACTTGCTCCTTTTCCCCCTCCATAGCCCAGATGGGTGGTGTCATGGTTTGATCCAGGTGTCCCCCACAAACAAATGAATGTGTTCTGATAGATCGATCCTCAGCTGATGGCAATTCAGGAATTAGAACCTCATTAGAGCTGTGTTGTTGGGGGTGAGCTTATGGGGGTTATAACCCAGTTTCCCTTGCCAGTGTTTTGCACACCTTCCTGCTGCTGTTTGCAGTGCTGTGGCAGAGGTGATGTCCAGCCCTCTGCTCAGGCCATCGTTTTCCCTGCCAGGATGGAGTCTCCCCTCGAGTTCGTAAGCTAAATAAACCCATTCCTCCACAAGCCACTTTTGTTTGGGTTCTTTCTGCGCAGCAACTAGAAAGCTGACCGGAACAGGTGGGCTGTAGAGATCACCCTGATAGCTCCCCCCCCCTGGCAGGTGCCTACCAGAGAACTTTGTTACCTAGTTAGTGTCTGAAAGAGACACCCTGTGGTGATGAAAGTTGGGAGTGGAGTGTGTAGGAGGTTTGTAGTTATATAAAATCTTATTTCTTCAGTGATTGATCTGTTTTTGGTTTGAGCTGGGGTGGTGTGGAGAAGCATGGGTGTTGTGGAGGGCAGAAGTGTCTCTGCTACTTTGGGTTGGTGGCAGCTCCTTTACTTGTGTTTGATTTAGGGCAGTATAGAGTGGATGAACAGGCTCCTAACAGAGACGCCCCCTCTATAATCCAGGATATTTTGAATAATTAGACCATAAACCATAACCATAATTTTAGGTTTACTCTGAATTATAATTACTGTTTGTATAATATGTATGTGATAGCTGATAATATAATTAGGAATTCTCATAGTTATGTCTTCCTTTATAAATAGAAACACTGAATCTTAGAGAAACAATCCATGATAAAAATATACTCAAAACATATAACATTATATTTTCCAGACTTTCATTATTAACTATCATTATGGCATTTCTTTATATACATACCTTTTAATCCTATTATTGGAGAGCTAGAAGGATCCCTGAACCTCACTGGCTAACCTAGCAAGACCAATTGGAGAGTTCTAGGCGAGTGAAATTCTCTGCCCATACCCCCTCCCAATAATGTGATGTATGATAACATTATATTTCATATAATATGCCTATTATATGACATTGTTTTAGCACCTGGAAGAAACATCTAGATTCATAGATAGAAACAAAATTAGGATCTAATTTCTCAGTGTGATGGTTACATTTTGTTGTCATCTTGATCTTTTTAATGATCTTGGGTGGGTCTCTGAGGATGTTTAGAGGAAGGCAGCCACTCAGTTGGGCACAGGATATAAGGAAGTTCAGGAGAGCTAAGTTTGAACATTCCTTCCTGAGAGAGCAGTGCAAGAAGGAAATTCCAGAGATTCAGGAAGCCATTAAGTCTGGGATAGTGTTGCAAGACCCCACCCTAAGGCTATATAAAGAGGAAGGAGATTTTTCTCCCTTGGCCCCTGTCTGTTTGCTGTACTGTGTGTATATGATGTTGGTGATGAGTTTCTCTCTCTGCTTGGATCTGTGACAGGGGGCCAGCCTCTTTCACCATTGTAGAACCTCTCATGGATCTATAGCTTCAATAAAATCCTTCCTCCTATAAATTTGCCTGGTCTGGAGACATATCCTAGTACTGCCTGAACTGACTAATGACAGTGTTTTAACTTTGAAAACTAATTTTGAAGAATATGGAAACTTTGATTCTACAGTGAAGTAATGTAGCTGGATTTATAGAAAATATCTTATTCAGAGGTACATCACATAATCATACATAAAAACTAAAATAATCTTTAGTGTTCATGGTAGGTCACATTTTTATCACATTCTAGAGCCTGTGTGAGAAAGACAAAGGTAAGGAATGTTTATGTTCAAGTGTCTTTACATGGTGTTACCATTTGTGGATCACAGAATTTGAGTTACCTTTCCTTCTCTCTAAGAAGTAGTACTCCTTTCCAGATTCTATGTTACAGCTGCTGAGATTAATTTGATTTATGAACAGGAGAATTCTAAACCCCAGAGTTAAAGTTCAAGTCTTTATGAGTACATATAAATCCAGGTCTGTCCATTTTGCTCCTTTGGGATCACGCTACCTCTCATCAATTCTCATTATTCCTAGTATCTGTGTTCTTTGATGTTTCTTCAAGAACTCAGTTAGCAAATATTGAAACAGTGTTCCTGAGAGAAATGCAAAGTTAGGTTCCTGGAAGTTTCTGGTTACAGCATTTATATCAAGCACTCAACACAATACTTTGTTTGAAGAGTTTTTCTTTTAATATATTTTTGAGGGGATAACACTGAATTCAGTCAATGGCAATTTAACTTGTGCTTTTGCATGAGGTACAGGGTCACCTTCCCGGGTTTAGGATTAATGTCTAGCACTTTAACACAATTCTTGTGGAAAATTGGAGACAATGCAATCATCAACAAAGGGCAAACAAATGCAAAAGAATATAGTCATAGACAAAAAGGGACATTTAGAGTAGGAGAGCTGAGACTGAACAACATTGCCTGCTCCCATATTAGCAACCAAAAGTAAGAAGCAAATTTGGGACAATTAAGCTTTTTTTAAAATTCTGTATATGTCTCAAAAAAGACATTCAGCTATCAAAAATATTGGTATGTGGCCCCATATATTTTATTTAGCAAGGAAATTTCTAGTGACAGAATAAAAAAAAAAGAATGGATTGTATTGGTGCTATAATTACTCTTAAAATGTCTTTCTCTTTGGACATGTAATTTTCCTTTTCTAAAATATTCTCCTCTCACCTCAGCACTAGAGGAAACCTATCCAATGGGAGAAAATGTTTGCCAGTTTTACATCTAACAGAGGATTAATATCCAGGATTTACAAAGAACTCAAAAAACGAAATAACAAATCCAAAAACCCAATCAAAAAATTGGCTACAGAACTCAATAGAGAATTCTCAAAGAAGAAATATGAATGGCCTATAAACATCTAAAAACATGTTTTACCTCCTTAGCAATCAGGGAAATGCAAATTAAAATTAATCTGAGATTCCATCTCACTCCTGTCAGAAAGGCTGCCATCAAGAAAACAAATGACAACAAATGCTGGTGAGAATGCAGAAAAATAGGAACCCTTCTACACTGTTGGTGGGAATGTAAACTGGTACAGCCATTGTGGAAAGCAGTCTGGAGGATACTCGGACAGCTGAAAATAGATTCACCATATGACCCAGCAATACCACTCCTTGGCATATATCCTAACAACTCTAGTGACTATTTTAGAGATACTTGCTCATCCACATTTATTTTGGCTTTATTTATAATAGCTAGGCAAGGGAACCAGCCTAGTTGTCTCTGATCTGATGAATGGATATAAAGATATGGCTCACTTATAAAATGGAATACTAGTCAGTGGTAAATAAAAGTGAAATTATTATTTCTCTATGTGCATCTTGTGGTGGATATAGTATATAAAAATATGTTTTATTATGATTTGAATGGCAATGCATACTTTCTTATATTTTATTTCTATTCATTTATAACATGTTACATATTGGTCATATTTCCATCAGTTTATATTCTTATGTTCCATCTCTCTCCACCGCCATCCACTCATGGTCCTCTACAGAAGTCTGCATTAGGATTTAATGCCTCAGGATACTCCTTCCAAGATGTGGCTCTTATAATCTGTCTGCCCACCTTTCTTAGTAGTATCTGAGCAGAGGAGGGCATGTTGCAAGTCTCCTTTAATGCTAAGCTCTCAGCAGCCTCTGATTTTCAACTTTGATTAGTTTTAAGTCTCTACAGTATCTATTAGCATCTCTCTGGAGGAGTTTGTCAGGCTACCAATGAGAGCAGCACTCCTATTTAATCCTCCACCTATCTATGTACTATCTCTTGGCCCTGGCAGAGTTGTGAAAGATGACTTGTCCATTGCTTGGTAGTTGGCTTTCTTTTGTGATTTTATTGATGAGCAGTGGGTATTTTTGCCCTTTGTTGGCATCCATGGGGAAAATACCCACAGATTTGCTAACCAATAGTGATATCAGCATGGAGCAAAGGGTTTAAGCATAACTAATTTTTTTAAGCATAACTATTTTGAAGACTTTTAGATGGGCATGTCCTTTCTTTTAGCCAAGGAACAGTAGGATCTTCACTCTAGGGACAATGACTTTCCTAACCCCAGGCTTTTGACATCATTCTCAGTTACTAGATATAAATTCCCTTTTTCTGAGTGTATCTATGTTCTAATTTTTTTCAAGACTGAATTGTTATACATGTTATGAATGAAATCACTTCACTTTATTAAAATAATGCATAATTCTCATAGATACTTGAAACTCAAGAAATGAATGATCTATGCTGTCATGCCAAGCTTTTTATAATATAGGTGGCACCAGGTTAGCAGTAATAAGCCAAGAAAATAAAGAATAATCATGAAAACTTGAACTATAAAATTTCCCTTATATTTCCAACATATTTGACTAAAAGTATACCTTAACATGGCTTATGTCATTGATTTCTAATCATTAAATATGTTATTAATATTTAGGTCTCAATACCATCAATTATATGAATCATACAAGATTCAAGTTAAATATCTTACATTCCTGTACTCAATAAAAACATGATATTTATGAAGTGGCATAATGTTGAAAATATTATTTTAAAAATCACTTAAACCTTAAGAAAAGTAATCTAGAACACCTTTGGGTGAATGTAAAGAGAGAAAGAAATTCTGTTGTTCTTATATGTTTTTTCCCAAGTACACTGCTTTGAAGAGTGATCTCTATATGATCATGAAGGATGTACAGAATCTCTATGTGATCTAAACTACATCAAACAACATATCAACTTTTTATCATGAAATGAAACCAAGGTAAAGAGTATTTATTTTGCACAATGAAAAGTCTTAAACTTCCATTGAATTTGCCATAACATTCAGAAAATCAATAGAAAGAGAAATATGCTTAAAGACTTAGTTGGTAGGTGTTACAAGCCAACTTAGAGACTCAAAACAAAACAAAACAAAACCATGTCCTTGGGCCAGATATCTTGACTAAAAAATTTCAAAAGGAACAAACACAGCATGAACATTCTTCTCTCCCTTGAGTCACTTCATGTGAAGTACCTGAACTGCTCTTGGAGCACTTTTGCATTAAAAAGATTCATCCTGCCTGAAGTCATGAGAAAGTGATCTGCCAACCAAACAAAATCAATGATGCTAACCACAAGAAGGTAAAAGTCCAAGAAAATGATAACATCCTTTCATTTTTCTGAGAACTTAAGAACTATGAAGCAGTGAAATATATCATTGCCATTGCTTTTTATTAAAAGTGTTTCTGAGAATAAAAGACTTTTGCTGACAAACAGTTGACCTGGAAAATTTCCAGCCATCCTCTCAATATGTAATAAAAGAGAAAGATGTTAGTAGAGTTGAAAGAGAAATTAATTCATGAAAATATTTTTTCAATGTTTAACAATCAAAGTATGAGGCATCTGTAATATTTTCTGACTAGTATATATCTCAGTATCTGAAATAAGCTTATGCCAAGTTTAAGAGATCTGAAATATAAACTGTAGTTTTTGGCAACAATGTAAAAATCACTGTGATCAAGTCTTATTGATTATTAACACTTTATGAATGCTATCACATAAAATATAGAAGGCAAATATTATAACTAGTATATTTTCATTTTAGCTTTGATTCTGAGTTGTTAAAAACATGAGAATTATTTTGATTCATTCTTTCTCAATATACATTTCAATTCTATCTGAAAAAAAAATACAAATTGAATGTAGGTGATTTACAAAAGGTCATGCAGGCAATAGTTTTGGTATATTGTATGACCCAGCAAAGAGAATGAGTGTGTGCACATGGGGTGGAGAGTAATAATTTGGATTACAGTTTCCAGCCCATGCCTCACATTTATCACCAAAGGGTGAAAATGAGATGGAAATAAAGTAAAGTCAGCTTAGCTGAGTCTGTAAATGTTCTTTTATTTTTAAACCCAAAATACTGAATTTTAGGAGTAACCAAATGTGAACTGGTTTAAATGATTTATATTGAAGAAGACATGAAACAGCTAAGGCAGAAACGGATCCATTTAAATTTCAAATTGAAGTGCCTTCCTTTCACCTGTTCTGGCATCCCTATGCAGCACAGGAGGATTCTCTCCAACCTCTGTCCAGTATCTTTAAAAGCACCTGCTAAATGAGCTTTCATAAACACTTTCTCACTTCTTTCTTTTGAAGTTTTCCCTTCTCAAGAATGAATGCGATATTTGATCACATTCCTGCCAGATAGTTTGTGAGCACCACAGGCTAGAAATGACCATGCGATTGCTGACCTAAGTTAAAATGTGTTTCCCTGAAACTCAGAAGGTTGGATGGGCAGCATATTAGATTTTCTGTCTCTGTCATAGATGTACTTTACTGAAAGTTGAACTGTGGTTATTTATTTGCTCTCCTCGCTCCAACTCACTTCCAAACACATTTCACTCAGAGGATAGAGAGTATTTTGGAGCCAAGCAGGGACATGAGTATCCAAAGGGATCTTGTCCTGATTTTCCTTTTGTCCACTGGCCCTGACAGTTTGTAATGCATAATCTCTCCACTGGAGACCTGTTCAGTTCCTAAGGCCATGCTAAGTAAGTGCTTTTGGAGAGAAGAATTCTCTGAGCTTTTCTCAATTCTAGGGTGAACCATGGGTGTTTGGCAAAGGGATGTCTGACTAAGAGAAATGTACCAAAATCAAAAGCAAACCTTGGGAGATTTTTTTCAAGTTGCATCCCCCTCATAAAAATGTGAATAGAATGTGAATGACCTAAAGCTGTCAACTGTATTTGAGCTTAAGTATGTCTATGCAACTAATGATATATGTGTGTGATACAGTTGTTCCACAATAGATGCCTCTGAAACCATAACCATTTTCCCTTTAAGTTTCCTAACACTGTGAGTGGCACAGATTCTGTAAGAAAGAGAAAGAGTATACATGGCTCATCAATAATTTGATAACTATCAGTCAAACCTCTTTCAAAGCAGTTTACTCAATGGTCTTAGGAGGTTTAAATAATCAATAATTAAAACTGAAATAATTAATATACAAATTCCAAGCATATCAATTTGTATATGACAACAGCCAAGGCTTTGTGACAGTTCAGTCACCTCCATAGACACCTGCCCCTTGAATGGGAGGTGTCTAGCTAGAACTAAAACCTAGGTGCTAAAACTGATTGGTCAGGTATGAACCAACCACCTGTCTCCATGTCCACCTAGGACAGGAAATACTGACTGAACAGTTAATCTGCCCTCTCTTCCTCACATGGTAAATCAGCAGAAAGACTTCTATATCTCTAGGCCTTAGAAAGGTAAGGCCTCCCCCCACCCCAGTCTAATGGAAGGGGTGAAGGAAGGCTCTAGATTTTTCCCACATGAACCTTTTTCTCTAGATAGGAGCCCTCTGCTATCTTCTTCTGTTTGTTTAGCTGAACAGCATAAATTCTGTTAAACTCTCCAAGTTTTCTCCCCACAATGGTGGCTGGAGAACTCTGTAATTCCCCATGTTCCCTTAAATAATAAAGTCTCCCGCTATATCTAAATATCTACTCTTTAAATTTTGAGGTGCATTGGAATTTTTCTGGGCATTATATAAATTCTAACCCGCAGCTCACCCCATTACAGTTTTAAAAATCCCTTTTGTATCACAAACTAAGGGTCATATTATGTCACATTGCAATATGTTGTAAAGATTGCTCCCATATAACTTATAAACCTTTGAGCTAATCATCATATTTAACATTGGAAATTAGTTCATCATTTTTAACATTGGAAATTAGTACAGTTCCAGCTATGCTCTCCTCCCATAAATTTTGGATAATGATTCATTTTTAAAAACTGAAGTTTATGATTTTATAGAAAGAATATATTCAAAATATTCTGTCAAATAGTGTTTTGTAAACAGAAATTTAAAATGACTTATTCCCAATGCACTATGAAATGAGATGTCCAAATATGAGTTCAAGGAAATTTCATACAAAAAAATTCTATTTTTCATTTGTCATCTTTCTATTATCAATCTGTTATTTATCTAATGTATTTATGTCTTTCCAAATTCATGAGTTCTTTGCATACTGTGTTAAACCCTGTGTCAATAAGCCAAAGTTTGGGTATGTAGCTCAGTGGTGGAATGATAACCAGACATGTGAAAGAGAATAATGGGTTCTATCCTTGGCATCACAATCAAACAAACAAAAACCAGTAAAAGCTTGAAAGAAAAATAGTCATTTTGAAGTAGGATACTTTAAATATTAATGAATGTAAACAATAGTAGGATAAAATAAGCAATAGAAATTATATTTTATGTACTAATATATAATGCTAAGCTTATTGAAAACAAATCTTACAGAGAAATCATATTTGAAAGTGTTTACCATGAATCTGTGAAGCAGTGCGACATTGATAGCCAAACCCAGAAATATCTTTGTGCAAGGGCATGTGGGCTGAACTTTCATCAGTTGATACCTTGTAAAAATGCTGGTGGAATATTCTAAGAACAACCAGAAGTCAGAGGGAAAGCTAACAAATCACATCAAATATTTCCACCACAGGAGTGAATCGTGCTCCCAGAGACTGGGGTCTGTGTGTGAGGGGAAAGCATAAGGATACTGTGGAAAGTTCACATAAAATTCTGTGTGCTCCTCTTCCAATCTAACTACCTTAAAGTTGTAGCAAGCATAAACTATCAATCTTAGGCTGAGATGGTGGCTCACCAGGTAGTCATTCCTGCAGATGCAGAGGGAGACAGGTCCCTAATGCTTTCTAGGTAGCTTGAGTCAGCGGAATTTGTTCAGGGAATGTCTCTGTCTCTGAATAGCAAGCTGAACAACTAAGGAAGACAACTGTTGTTCACCTCAAGCCCCCAAAGGTATGTGCCCTTACACATATATACACTCACAAGTACACCACACACACGAACACACACATATATCTATCATGTATCTATACTCTATATAGACCAGTCTTACCGAAGGAGTTTCAAAATTTGCCAAAATTATACCAAATTACTAGTTGATGCTTAAGAACTGAAAAGTACCTCTATAAGTGAATATTAAAATGCATTCAGGGGCTGGAGAGATGGCTCAGTGGTTAAGGCACTTGCCTGCAAAGCCTAAAGACCTGGGCTTGATTCCTGAGTACCCACATAAAGCCAGGTGCACCAAGTGGTACATACATATGGAGTTTGTTTGCTGTAGCTAGAGGCTCTGGCACACCCATTCTCTCTACATCTCTTTCTGATTGAAAATAAACAAGTACATAAATAAAAACTTTAAAAAATACATCCTGTGACAATCTGAGTTTGGGTCCTGGCACCCAGATAAAGTGTCAGATATGAAAGGGCATACCTATAATCAGAGTACTAGGAAGCAGAGGCAGGCAGCCTAGCTTGTCTGTGTTGAATGATATAATCTAGGTTGAAAGAGAGACTGCTTAGATATTTCTCAAGATCATCCATTATGAAATAGAACAATGCACAGAAGCATATGGTAAATATTAGAAGGGCAAGAAGAATGGTGATTAAAATGGAAGATTTCAACATATCATTAGCAGACATTTTACAATAAGGAGAATTTTGCAGACATGATTTTTTTTGTTGTTGTTGTTTTTATTTTTTGAGGTAGGATCACACTCTAGTCCAGGCTGAACTGGAATTCACAATTGACTATGTAGTCTCAGGGTGGCCTCGAATTCACCAATCCAGGACCCGAGTGCTGGGA
Source organism: Zapus hudsonius (assembly GCA_004024765.1). Lineage (NCBI taxonomy): Eukaryota > Metazoa > Chordata > Mammalia > Rodentia > Dipodidae > Zapus > Zapus hudsonius. The sequence continues at coordinate 11,675 of PVHP010047080.1, forward strand.
TTAAAGGTGTGTGCCACCACGCCCAGCTACTTGAAGACATAATTTTGATAAATTCTATATGAATTTTCCTCAAATGCTGAAAAGGAAAAAAATATATTTAAAAACTATTAAGACAAATTTAATTTAGGTAAAGAAATGA
>PVHP010047081.1:0-13007 GCA_004024765.1 Zapus hudsonius
GAGCACTTCCTGTGTGCCAACCTTCACGGAGAACTTCCTGTGTGCCAGTCTTCACGGAGAACTTCCTGTGTGCCAACCTTCATGGAGCACTTCCTGTGTGCCAGTCTTCACGGAGCACTTCCTGTGTGCCAACCTTCATTGAGCACTTCCTGTGTGCCAGTCTTCACGGAGCACTTCCTGTGTGCCAGTCTTCACAGAGCACTTCCTGTGTGCCAGTCTTCACGGAGCACTTCCTGTGTGCCAACCTTCACGGAGCACTTCCTGTGTGCCAGCTCCGCCAGCTGTTTCCCATGCCACTCTTGAACCTTCAGTCAGCCACCTTGCCGCTTCCTCTCTCTAGACCTGGACTATATATCGCCTCTCTTCTGGACCACTGCCATGGCTGCCGCACGTTTTTGTGTGGTTGGTGATTGACTTTAGTCTGTTCTTTGTTCTGGAGTCCACGCCCTGTGAGCAGAGACAATGCTGTATGTCTAGCAAATACTCATCCAATCAGAAGTGGGGAATACACAGGTCTCATCCCCTCATTCACAGAAGGACAGAGTGGGGCTCTGCAGCCTTAAGTCATGCACGTTTTAGAATCCTCAAGGGCAGAGTTAGGGTGGAAATCCACGTTGTTCTCCACCGCAGGGAGGGCTGTACTCAGGCTCTGTTCAGTCTGTCTTCCTCTCTGGGAGACAGTACTGCATGACCTGTGGTGATGGCCTGGTTCATCATCCCATGAGCCTCCATCACTCACAGTGCTTGTGCTGCTGAGCCCGAGCTGAGCACCATCCATGCTTGAGAGCCTGTTTCTTCTCCTTCCCTCCCTTTCTAGGTTATGAGGGAGGGAAAGAGTTTCCTGCTCCTAGGTCACTGTAAAGGTGTCACCAGGTAAGGACCATCAAACATCACCAGCTGTTTGCTCAGGGCTTCCTTGGGCCCAGGAACTGTGCTGAACGCTGGGACTTCAGTGGGAAGAAAGTAGCCGCAACTTCATCCTCTTGGGGGTCAAGGACAGGGAGGAAAGGTAAAGCAGAGCTCATGGTCAGTACCTCATGTCACTTGGCAAAAGCCCCATAAGATGGTGACCTGGCAGCACGTGACGGTCTCAGAAATGCTTCCTGGATGAATTGACCTTAAAGCTGAAGTTTGAACTGTCAATAAACTTGTCCAGGGGAAGAAAGAGAAAAGCATGCAAAAATAATAAATAAAAAGAGGGGAAAAAACAGCCTGGGGATACATCTTGCCTAGCATGCTCAAAGCCCTGGCTTTAATCCCCAGCACTTCATAAACCTGGTTTGAGGGCATAAATCTGTAATCCCAGGACTCGGGAGAGGAGGGTAGAGGCAGGAAGATCAGAAGATCAAGGTCATTCTCAGCTACATAGTGAATTCCAATCTGGGATACATGAGCCCTTGTCAAAAAAAAAAAAAGAAAGAAAGAAAGAAAGAAAGAAAAGAAAAGAAAGGGAAGGAAGAAAGGGGGTGGAAGGGAGGGAGGGAAGGAGGGAGGAGGAGAGCTGGGTGAAGAGGTTCACCCCTAGAACCCTTGGGGGCTGAGAGAGACTACAGGACGGCTGGAGTCAAGTCCAGTCTGGAATATATGGTGAGATCTAAACCAGCTATAATGTGAGACCCGTTCTCACAAAACAGAAGTTCAACAAAGAATTATGCACGAAGTCACTGAGGTGGGAAGGCAAGTGGGACTGGAGAGCAGCTGGAGATGAGGCAGGAGGCCATGTTGAGGGCCTTGGTGTGTCCCTGAGAACAATGGGTGCCCAGCAGGGATCCCAAGGCCAAGTGAAGCTCTCCTGCAAAGGGTCCCTCAGCCCCAGGACTGCACGCAGGCTCTTCTCTCTCTCTCTCTCTCTCTCTCTCTCTCTCTCTCTCTCTCTCTCTCTCTCTCTTCCTGTCTCCTGGGAGGACTGCTCTATCTTACATGGAATTAGGGGGATGCCCCTCCCTTTCCCAGGGCCCTCCCTCACTCCCAGTCTCCCTAGGGTGTTGGTGTTTCTGGCCACTTGCTTCAAGTTTCCTAATATAGTCTGGCGGTTTCCTCCCCAACATGTCCAAAAACTGCTTGCTGTTGCAGCCTCAGGTTTTCTTGGGCTTGAAGAAACCATGTCAGCTTATCTCGTGCCAAATTTAAGCTAAAGGTAGTTTGGTTGATTAAATTTCACGTGGTTCTCCAACCCAGATATTAGATATCCTCTCTCAGTCCCCCACTTAACATCCACTGCCCTCTATTCGTATCCCTTATTCAGATAGGGGCTCACTCTAGTCCAGGCTGACCTGGCACTCACTCTGTAGTCCCAGACTGGCCTCGAACTCACAGCAATCCTCCTACCTCTGCCTTTTCAGTGCTGAGACTAAAGGTGTGCGTCACACACCCGGAATCCTTACCTATTTAAAAAAAATTTTTTTTAGCCAGGTGTGTTAGCACACTCCTGTAATCCCAGCACTCGGGAGGCAGAGGTAGGAGGATCACCATGAGTTCAAGGCCACCCTGAGACTACATAGTGAATTCCAGATCAGCCTGGGCTAGAGTGAGACCCTACCTTGAAAAACAAAAAATAAAAAAATAAGAATTTTTATTTATTATTTGTAAGGAGAGGGAGAAAAAGAGGGAAGGAAGGAGGGAGAGAGGGAGGCACACTGTGTGTGTGTGGGCACTGCCAGGAGTGGAGGGAGGACATGAGAACAGGAGTGGTGAAGGTGAGACCAGCTTTTCCTTGGAACAGAGAAGGGCCAGTGCTGTGATCTGCAAACATATCTGATTGAGGTGTTAGGGACAGACAGGAGCAAGGGATGGAGAATATGGCTCCAACCATCACCCAGTCAGAGCGAGGATGTTGAAAAGTGGCTGCATTTTGGATTCACTTGCAGAGTAGAGCTGGAGTTCCTGATGGATCTGTGCAGAGCGCTGGGCTGGGTGTTTTGTTTCTTAAAAGTTTGTGTGGGGCTGGACAGATGGCTAAGTGGTTAAAGGTACTTGCTTACAGAGCCTGACAGCCTGGATTAAATTCCCTAGTACTCAAGTACAGCAAGATACACAGGGATGGTGCGGGCATCCCCAGTTCTTTGTCAGAAGCAGGAGGCCCTGGTGTGCCCATACTATCTGTCTCTCTCTAATAAATAAATAGTTTTTTCAAAAAACAACCAAAAAGTTTGTCTATCCATCCATCCATCCTTCTATCATCTATCTATCTATCTATCTATCTATCTATCTATCTATCTATCTATCATCTATCAGCTATCTATCTATCTATCTATCTCTCTCTATCTCTATCTATCTATCTATCTATCTATCTATCTATCTATCTATCTCTCTCTCTATCTCTCTATCTCTATCTATCTATCTATCTATCTATCTATCTATCTATCTATCTATCTATCTCTCTCTCTCTCTATCTCTCTCTCTCTCTATCTATCTCTCTATCTCTCTATCTATCTATCTATCTATCTATCTATCTATCTATCTATCTATCTATCTATCTTCTATAATAAAAGCAATCAATTCTTTGGAGGCATGGTATCCATACCATAGTATGCATTGTGAGCAGAGAGTCTTGGCCCAGAGTACATACATAGTATTATGCATGCAGAGTGCATATATAGTATGCATTATAGAGAGTCTTGGCCCAGAGTATACACCTGTGTGACCCCAGCCCCATCAAGGGATGGCTGGTTCCATCCACTCACTTTCCTTTGCCCTTTTGTGATTGGCCCTCCCAGCCCTGCCCCTAACAACCTCAGACCCACTCTGATACTGGTGAGGTTTTTCTGGACATTCAAGTCACTGAAACCATTGGTTTGTGCTCTTCAGCCTCTGGCTTCATCCCCTCACCTGAGTTCTTGTGCTCCGCCCTGCAGTAACAAGTCTTCCACAGTGTGGTTGACTACCTGCCCTGAGGCTCTCCTACAGTTTTATCCACATACCATGAAGTTGGTGGCTTCTACCTTCTATTATGTCATTTTCAGTTTTCAAGGAGCCCTGCCCCATTTTCCAGATGAGAATCGAGAATCCCAGGGAAGCTTTCAGAGCTTAGATGATCACGTTCTTTTCTGACCCCGGGCCACTGCCCTGCAATGTGATCCCACTGGAATGGGTTTGGAAAATGGGACCTGCTACTTCTCCATCCACCCATCTCCCCATTTCTCAGCAAACCTTCCACACGGTCCTGTACCCCACTCCCTTAGCTTGAGTTGAAATCCCACTTCTGTTCCTCCCTGGCTGTGTGAGATTGAACAGGTCACAAAATCTCTGTGCACATCTCCACAGATGAAGTAGAGTCAGGTTTGTCTTCCTCGAAGAGATCAAAACAGTGCTCTCCCTTCTCTGGTCCGTGTATAGCTGACATTGGTGACCACTCTTTTCCATGGCTGGCCCGCTGAAGACAGGTGAATTCAAGGTCTGTCCTTATACTCGCCTGAGAGCAGTTAGCTGGTAATTTTAATGTGCCACACTCTTAAGCACCCTGGGCTCTGAGCATGAGGCTGGATAGAAGGTGTACTTGGGTTTGGACCTGCTTCGTTGGTCAAGCTGGTGAACTCTGGGGCTGTCAGCTTCCTCTTCGGGTCCCACCTCCTGAGATTGCTGAGAGGCCTGTGTGCACAGGAATCTTCTTAGACGGGTTACGGTGCAGTAGGAATGGGACTGGAGCTGAAGTATCCCTCTTGGGGGGCAATCAGGCAGAGTGGACGTACTGGATGGGTATTGCCTCCAGAGTCACAGTGTCCCCATGCCCAGGAGCCCAGCAACTCAGTCAGATCAAACCCTAGAGAGCATGTCATTGACAGGTGGGGGGCCAAGGTCAGCCAAACACCTGGCAGAGGCTAACGGAGCCAGGCACTGTTCCAGGCTCTGGGGTGATAACAGAAAAGATCCTGACCTCACACAGCCTCTGTTCTAGTCAGGAGAAAAAGGCAAAAAAACATGTCAGATGCATCATTAGAAGAGATAAATGTGATGAAAAAAAAGTCAGGAAGTTAGGTTTGGGTGGGGGCTCGGGCACATGCAATGCCATGAGGTAACTTATTGAAGGGAACACTAGGCTGAGGAGTGCACAGCTGAGGGCTGCGTGGGGGAGGGGGGGAAATCCTTCGTAATGCCGAGCCCCATTAAGGTTCATGTACAACAATGTGAAGATGCACTTAAGTCTCTCAGCAGTCCCTGGAGATGGAACCCTGAGAGGAAGCTGTGTCTGAGCGTTCAGTAACTTGACTGAAGAAGCAGGTCCAAACCTGTGTCCACTTGGTTGACTGGTTCTGTGACCCAGCCATCCACCCTGGGCACAGGTTGGGAAGAAGACTGTTGGGCAGCTTCCCTTTACTATGGACTGTAACTGAGAACATGACTTGTCAAGAGAGAAGTTTGCTTGAGCTCAGAGTTTGGGAGGTTCCAGTCCACCAATGGTTGGTCCTGATGCTTTTCGGCCTGTAGTGTGATGTAGTTACTATGGGAATGCCTAGAGCAATGTTGCCCATCTCAAGAAATGAGGGTGAGAAAGGACACGCCCCCATGTCCTAAAGGCCTCCTGTTAGGTCCTACTCCTTACAGGCTCTACTGTCTCCAAATACTGCCATGCTGGGGACCAAGCCTTTACTGGATGAGCTGGGGGTGGCTTGGAACATTTAGAGAATGTCTAAGGTTGATTTCCTTCTTTCTTTCTTTCTTTTTTTTTTTTTTTTTGGTTTTTCGAGGTAGGGTCTCGCTCTAGCCCAGGCTGACTTGGAATTCACTATGTAGTCTCAGGGTGGCCTCAAACTCACGGCGATCCTCCTACCTCTGCCTCCCGAGTGCTGGGATTAAAGGCATGCGCCACCATGCCCGGCTATCTCAGGTTGATTTCTGGGACTGGGGTCAGGAATATATTTTGGGACATGTATAGTGATGACAAAGCATTCTATGATGTCAACATCCAGGGACAGTGGAATGTGGTTTGGGGGGGAGGCCTGGGCATAGGAGGGGTGAAGTTGGAAGTCATCTTGGCATCTGCTTGTTCATATAGCCCAGGTTATCTTGTACACCAGTATGACTTTCTAGAACCCCAGTGTATCAGTTACTCTCTCGTTGCTGCGACAAAACACACAACAGAAGCAACTGATGGAGGGAGAAGGGCTTAATTTAGTTTAGAGTTCCAGAGGAAGAGTCTACCATGGAGGGAATACGCATGGCTGGAGCAGGAAGTAGGAGGCAATGAATGCTGTTTTCAGCCAGCTGTCTCCTTTTTATATGGTCCAGGACCTACCCACAGTTAAGGTGGGCTCAGTTGACCTAATCAAAATAACCCCTCCCAGGTGATTCCAGCTCCTGCCAAGTTGACAATCAATAGAAACCATCACACACAGCATTGTACATATTATATTTTCTTTCAGTTTTTCAGAGTTATAAACTCATTTCAACTTCAAACAACACTATGAAATAAAAGGTAACTGCTTCTTTTGAAAGAGGAGGAAACTGAGACAGGGAGGTCAAGTCAGTAGCCCAAGGTCACACAGCAAGTGAGGGCAGAGGTGGCATTTGGAGTGTGTGCTCATTTCTACTCACCCAAGACTTGAGTGGCCTGCTAAAATGCACTCTTGTTTCTAAGAGCTCTAGTGGCTCTGCAGGCCACCAATCTATCTACACAAGATCTTCCAGTCTCAGTTTCACTAAAGCCCACAATCTTACACATTTACCAAGCTTCCAGCGCTTTAACCTTGTGCTGCGATAAGCAGGTGCACATGCAGAAACCCGTACACATCCAAATATCACCTCCATGCAACTGTGGGCACTCAGCTCTCCACTGCCCTGCACACACGTGATTTCAGTAGTCAAGACGCTTGCATCCCCACATATCCACAGTTTCCTTTTCCAACATTGACCCTGCTGTCCAGTCTATGCATGGCTTTGAATATTCATATCACCTCAGACCCTAGGATAACTGTGTGTGCATTTACCTTGCCTACCCACCTGAGGCATTGCCTCCAGAGTCACAGTGACACCACTTCACACTCTCTGGTCCTCTGACCGGCTTGCACATTCACTCTATCTTTCCCTGAAGCCAAGACCTTGGACCGGTCTTACAGCCTTGGGTTATGTCCCACACAATCTTAGATGTGCTCTGTGTGTACACTACCTTGCACACCTCCCACATGAAGTCTCACTGCTACACAGATCCACTCACTGTCTTGCCCACTCGTGCCCTACACATTCATGGTCTCACGAGTGACTTCAAATCTGGGCATCGTCACTTAAATCAGATTCACCGCTTCTTCTGCTCAGATAACTCCATACTCAAACCCTGGTTCACACACCTCACCCTTTGTTGGACACTCATGACGTTAGCATATTCCCACCACGGAGGTGTTCACACCATCCCGCACATTCCTTCGGGCTTGTTCAGTCTCCTATGTGGGCTCTCTCTAACCTCACCCAGTCCCCCGACCCAGGACTATTTGCCCAGCTTGGCATTGATGCTCTGAGTCACATAACTCTCTGGCCAATCTTTGGCATATGAGACCTTACCTCATCTTCCATCTACCTTACCTTCACACCTCGGGAGATAGTCACACCATGGCAGACCCCTCTGGCTTGCTCACATGGTATTTGTACCCTCAGATACACACTTTGCTCCTCTGATGGTTGACTGTCTCGCCTTGCCTATGCCCAGACCACAGTGCACCCCAGGGGTGTGGGGATGAGATGGGGGTTCTTGCCTGTCACCTACTCACCTACTGACGCTGCCTGCTCTGTCCTCACCCGCAGGGACGTACCAAGGCCAGTTCACCAACGGCATGCGTCACGGCTACGGGGTGCGTCAAAGCGTCCCCTACGGGATGGCGGTGGTGGTGCGCTCGCCTTTGCGCACGTCGCTCTCGTCCCTGCGCAGCGAGCACAGCAACGGCACGGTGGCCCCGGACTCGCCCACCTCGCCGGTGTCGGTGTCGTCATCCGACGGCCCCCCGCTGTCCTCGCCCGCCATCCCGCGCGGTGGCTTCGCGCTCAGCCTGCTGGCCAACGCCGACGGGGCGGCGCGGGCACCCAAGGGCGGCGGGCTGTTCCAGCGGGGCGCGCTGCTGGGCAAGCTGCGGCGCACGGAGTCCCGCGCGTCCCTGGGCAGCCAGCGCAGCCGGGTCAGCTTCCTCAAGAGCGACCTGAGCTCGGGGGCCAGCGACAACGCCTCCACCGCCAGCCTGGGCGACGGCGGCGCGGCCGAGGGTCCCGAGGACTCTGCGCCCTTCGAGGCCGACATCGACGCCACCACCACCGAGACCTACATGGGCGAGTGGAAGAACGACAAGCGCTCGGGCTTCGGCGTGAGCGAGCGCTCCAGCGGCCTCCGCTACGAGGGCGAGTGGCTGGACAACCTGCGCCACGGCTACGGCTGCACCACGCTGCCCGACGGCCACCGCGAGGAGGGCAAGTACCGTCACAACGTGCTGGTCAAGGGCACCAAGCGCCGCGTGCTGCCGCTCAAGAGCACCAAGGTCCGACAGAAGGTGGAGCACAGCGTGGAGGGGGCCCAGCGCGCCGCTGCCATCGCGCGCCAGAAGGCCGAGATTGCCGTCTCCAGGTAGGTGACCACTGGGGACCCGGGGGACAGCTCCCCGAGCAGAAGGGGTCGGCCTAGGACTCACAGGCCTCAAGCCCATTTCTGTTTCATCGAAGCGGTTCCCCCAAGAGCTTGATGGGGTTGGTTGAAGAGGCTTTGAACTTGGAGGCGGGGTGACCTGTCCATTCTTTCACTCATCCACTGACTTGCCCTCCCAGCCTCATCCATCCATCGCTGACTGCCATTCACCCAACAGCCCCTCCCCGAGAGACATTCATATGCTCTCAGCCCATCCATAGGCACCATCTCTACACTCAACGTGTCATTCATCCTCTCCCCCTGCTGCTGACTCAACCACACCCTCCAGCCAGCCAGCCATCCCCCAACCTTGCAGTCACTCACCCAGATATTCATCTAATGCCTTCTTCAACCGCTCCCCCATCCTCCACCTCCTGTCAATCACCCTCTCTCATAACCTGAGCAACCACCATCCACACAGCCACTCAGTCACTAGCCTCACCCACTCAGCCAGCTTTCCATCCTTGTCACTCACCCATGTTTATCCACCCATGACGACATCCAAACATGCATCCATTCACACAGCCACCTCGTGGCACTTACTTCCTCTCACAGAAACAACACCTGCCCCCATTCACCCAGCCACTCCTCCTCCATGCCACCATCCGGTCACCTCCATCATCTAACCGTATCCCCCAATAATCTACCATATTCACCAAACCCTGTTCATACGCAGCCTCCCAACCAACCAGCGCCCACCCTAATCACCTACATTCAAGGCTCTCTGGGTCTTCTCTTTTGCAGTAAAGTCCTGAAGTTGTTTACAAATGTGTATGATACTTACTCTGTGTGTGGCAATCTGGAATGGTTTCCGAATATTGACTCATTCTGTTTCTTTTGCAACGTTAAAGGCTAGGTGCTGTTTTTACGCTAGGTTAGATGAGCCAAATGAGGCTCAGAGAGACAAGGCCATTTGCTCATCATCACGCAGGTACTGAGTGTCTTCCACATCTGGTGCACATCTTCAGGTCTAACCTCCCCCTTTTGCCATTCTTGCCCTGGGTCTAGAATTTTTTCTCTGGGCTAGTCAGTCTGCCCCCCCCCCTTCGTTTATTTTCATTCTTTAGTTCCTCCCGCCAAAAGTCTTTGGTTCATGCTGGTTTATATGTCTTCCTCTCGCTACCCATTTAAGTGCTACTCCATTCTCATTTTGCAAGTTGGAGTGAGCTTCAGAGAAACCAGTGTGAGTGACATGATGATGGGTACCACCTGTCCTGTGCCTACAGCGATCCTGGGGGCCAGAGCTTGAGACATGTGGCCTTCAGAGTTAAGCAGACCTAAAGATGAGTCCTGGTACTGCTCTGAGCCCCCCCCCCCCCGAAAGTCACTTGCCTGTATGCGTTTTTTCAGTTTCCCCATGTGGTGTCATCATTTCTTAGCTGTGTGTTTTCTCTGCCAACATGGGATGTTCTGAGGGCTGAGGAGGCTGGAGCTCATGGGGTGCATTCGTGAAGATTCAGATGCAGGATGGTTATGGGGCGCACTCTCAAGATCAACACATAGGATGGTGCCAGGGAGAGGCTGGGCAGCAGTGCAGTTCTCACCACAGGCTCTGCCAGCCACGAACGGTCTCTGTGGTGGAGTGACCTTCAGGGTTGTCCCAAGTGATGGAGATGGATCACACCCTGTGCATGGGAGGCAGGCTATCTTCCAAAAATGAGCATGACCTGGGCCTGGGTGGCTCTCTTCAGTCCAGAGCAATCCTGGAGAGGAATCACTCTGAGCAGCTGAGGCTGGGAGAAGGAAGCCCTTCGGTCTCAAGGTGGACTATAGGTAACAAATATCCACTATGGTGCTGGATACCAGGCACAGGCTTTGTTTGTTTGTTTGTTTTGAGGTAGGCTCTTGCTTTAGCCAAGGCTGACCTGGAACTCACTCTGTAATCCCAGCTGGCCTTGAACTCAACAGCAATCCTCTTACCTCTGTTTTCCAAGTGCTGGGACTAACGGTATGTGCTGACACACCCAGCCAGGCACAGGCTTGATAAATGTTACTAGTCATAGCCATCATTCAGTGAATTCGTTTGACAGATGTGACATTGAAGTCCAAGAAAGAATGCAATATCCCTGTATTCATTACTTTTGCACCACCGTGACAATCTGATGGAAACAACCTGAAAGGAAACATTTATTTTGGCTCCTGGTCTCAAAGGGTTTCAGTCCATCAAGGTGGGGAAAGGCATGAGAGAGCAACTCAGGTCATGGTGGCAGGAGAGTGTTGTAGAGGTGCCAAGCTGTTCTTGAGTAGACCAGGAAGCAGAAGGCGAGTCAGGAAGTGAGCCAGGTACCTTCAAAGGCCTGCCCTTAGTGACCTACTTCAAACCAGCTAGGCCCCATCTTTAAAGGGTTCCTTCCACAGCCTCCCAAAAGAGCACCATCCACTGGGAAACAGATGCTCACAGTATGTGCCTATTGGGGGTCATGTCAAAGCATAACAGAACCCCATGCCACTGAGTATGCAAGTGGGAAGTTGTCACACCTGGCATTCATGTGGGTGTCCAGGATCTGAACTGAGACCCTCAGGAAGCACCTGACACACCGAGCCATCTCAACAGCCCCAGAATTTCTCGCTCATTTGAAGGTGAGATGGGTCAGTGCTCTCCCTTTGCCTGGGAGAGATGTTTTCTCAGTCACCACTGGTCTGTGACTTGACCTTGACAGTTTTGGAGGAGTTCTGTCAGATATTGGAGTTTGTTTCAGTTACCTTTGTGTGGCTGGGACACAGCACCCAACCCAAAACAGCTGATGGGAGGAAAGTTGTGTCTTTTGGCTTATAGTCTTGAGGGAAAGCTCCTTGATGACAGCAGAAAGACAGTCGAGCAGAGGCTGGACATCACCTCCTTGCCAACATCAGGTGATAACAGCAGCAGGAGAGTGAGCCAAGCTCTGGAAAGGAAGAACTGTCTATAACACCCCTAAGCCCACCCCCAACAACACACCTCCTCCAGCAAGGCTCCACCTCCTAAATTGCCATCAACTGGGAACCAAGCATTCAGAACATAGGAGTTTATGGGGGACATCTAATTCAACCACCATAGGTTTTGTCTGATAGTTTTCATGTAGTCAGACTTAGGTTATAGGTTTTGGAGTAGATCGCAGACGTAAGGTGCCCTTCTCACCATATTACATGAAGTCCACATGACTTACCGCTGGCTAATGTGCCACCTACCAGGACTCTGATGGGAAGCTCCTTTCTCCCTTTCCATATTCTATTCTCTGGGTCCAGACATCAAGTTCAGCCCTCCAGTCAAGATGAAAAACAGTCTGGAATTAAGCTTCACCTTTTGGAAAGGATATATATTATTTGAAATCATTCTGTATGGAAAATTTGTCTCTATTTCTGGAGAGAACATCATCATTTATTTGTTTATTTTTGTGGTTCTGGTTCTGGGAGTGTCATGGTAGACTGAGCTACTGTGAAATTACAATAATTTTGTAATAAAATCATAGAAGTTTTATTTATTTAACAGATGACTTGTTTTTCTTAATTTTTTGTCAGATAGGATCTTATGTAGCCAAGGTTGGCCTCAAGCTCATTATGTAGCTAAGGCTGGCCTTAAATTCTTTATTTTATTTTTATCATTTGTAAGGAGAGAAAGAGAGAGAGAGAGAGAGAGAGAGAGAGAGAGAGAGAGAGAGAGAGAGAGTGTGTGTTGTGGGCATGCCAGGGCCTCTTTCCATTGAAAACAAATTCCAGACATGCAAACAAACTTCAGACTCATGCACCACTTTGTGTATCTGGCTTTACATGGGTACTGGGGAATCAAACCTGGCAGTTAGGCTTTGCAAGCAAGTGCCTTAACCACTGAGCACTCTCTTCAGCCCTAAATTCTTGATCTTTCTGCTTCCACCTCACAAGTGTTGAGATTACAGGCATGCTTCACCATTATTATATATAATTTTATATAATATTGTTTATTTATTTTATGTATGTATAATAACAGATTATACTCTCTTTTTTTTGTTTCTTTTTTTTTTAATTGTCCATAATGAGTTACAACATTTAGTGGGCAAACAAAGAGTTGTTATCCCCAATTCCCCACTGCCCTCCCCTCCCCCCTCAACTGGATAACCTCCTCCATGGGTCGTCTGGATCAGTCCTTGTGACAGGGGACCATGGATAGCCTAGTATTCAGCCAGGTTCTCCTGGCCGTACTTCTGGATAGTCTCCCCCACCACGGCTCTCACAATCTTTCCGCCCCCTCTTCCGCAAAGTTCCCTGAGTCGTGGTGGATGAGTAATAAGTTTGCTTTAAGGTTGTGAGCTTAGGGGTCTTTGTGTCGAAAATCGTTGGTTTCTGTTCCACTGGCTAATCCTGTGTTGATTTAATGGCTGTGGCTGTGGGCTCCTTGTTCATCTCGTCATTCTCTGCGGAGTTCCATTTGGATCCTCCATTGTATGACTGTGGTGGC
>PVHP010047082.1:0-13036 GCA_004024765.1 Zapus hudsonius
GTCCCCTGTCACAAGGACTGATCCAGACGACCCATGGAGGAGGGTATCCAGTGGAGGGGGGAGGGGAGGGCAGTGGGGAATTGGGGATAACAACTCATTGTTTGCCCACTAAATGTTGTAACTCATTATGGACAATAAAAAAATTTAAAAAATAAAAAAAAATAACACTTCAGGGGAAGTTCAATAATGAATAAAAAGGCTGGCCAGATTCAAGCAGAGAGAGAGATCCAGCACCTCCAGCCAGCACACTCCAACTAACAAACAGCAGGACTGCCAGACTTCTGCTCCAAATTTTCTTTACATATGTATCACTGAAATTTTACATCCACCTTAGAATACCCTAGGAGGCCAGGTTATGGTGACATCTTCTCCAGCCAGGAGGCTGGAGGCAAATCTTTAAGACACTTTTGTATCTATTGGGGGACATTCAATCAAACTGCCACACTGGGTAAGTACAAAAATGTCTCAAATTAATAAAGATTATTTATACTAGACTTGAAATTAATATTTTACTAAAGGAGGAAAGTTTAGAGCATACCCTATAAAAGCAGAAAGAGGAAAAGCTTGTTGATTAACACTGTTTTCATTCAATATCGTGTACATATGTTAGATCAGTAAAGAGAGAGAAAAATAAAAGGATTACAAAGACAGAAGCAGTCAAATTATAATTAGCTGTAAATGATATTACTTTGTCTTTCCTAAAGACTCTACCTGACACAGATTACAACCACCTTGGTAAAGTAGCAAGAAGCCAAGTCATCATACAAAACCAGAAGCTTTTCTATACACTGACAACAAATTCACTGGGGAAAAAAAAAGGATTATTGTCATGGTTTGATCCAGGTGTCCCCCACAAACAAATGAATGTGTTTTGATAGATCGATCCTCAGCTGATGACAATTCGGGAATTAGAACCTCACTAGAGCTGTGTTGTTGGGGCGGGCTTATGGGGGTTATAAGCCAGCTCCCCTTTGCCAGTATTTGGCACACCTTCCTGCCACTGTTTGCAGTGCTGTGGCAGAGGTGATGTTCAGCCCTCTGTTCATGCCATCGTTTCCCCTGCCAGGATAGAGTCTCCCCTTGAGTCTGTAAGCCAAATAAACCCATTCCTCCACAAGCTGCTTTCGTTTGGGTTCTTTCTGCACAGCATCTAGAAAGCTGACCGCAATAATTATATTCAAGTAAGTTAGCGATTCCATTCTTAGTAGCCTCAACACAAAACAAAATGAACATTATAAGGATAAATTTAAACAAAGCTGATAAGAACTGTATATTTAAAACATGTTTTTATTTGTATGTAGAATCAAGAAATGCATAAAGATATGAAAATAAGAAAATGACACCTTGGGATATAGAGATAGAAGGGAAAAAAGATGAAGGATAAGAAAATAATAGAGTGGATGAACATGAACAAAGTAAATTGCATATTGAAACACATGAATTTTAAAGTGGTAAGATCCATATGGCAGAAGGAAAAGAAACTTAGAAATATAGCATTTGTGCTAGTTTGAATGAATGTCCCCCAATAGATTCAAGAATTATTAAAGGTTTTCTCCATGTGCCTGGCTGGAGGGTGTGTCACCTTGGCTGGATCCTAGGGTCCAGTCCTAAGGTATCTCTAGGTTGGTCTGGAATTCCAGCTATATGTATGCAAAGAGCAGTCTGAACTCAAGCCTGGAGTGTATTTTCTTGCTTCTGGGTTGCTGGTGATGTGTTTCTCTTTCTGCTTGGACCTGTGAAAGGGGGCCAACCTCTTTCTTCATTAAGGAACTTCTCCTGGACCTATAAAAATTAAAATACTTTCCCAGAACTGTGCCTGGTTTGGAGATTCATCCCAGTGGTGTGTAGCTGATTATAACAGCATTCATTCTAAATGAAAATTAAAAGTATTAAAAAAAGAATTTTAACAAGGTATTGGTGAGTAAAGGGGGAAATTTTAAATGTCCCACCATACATATTTGTGTTCATCCCCAAAGAAAGGAATCATGTTGTAGAAAATATTTGGTGAAAGGTATTTGAGAGATTGTATTCACAAACCAGGCATAGTTTTCAAAAATGACAAAATATTTTCTCAGTTCTAGGAAAACACGCTAACATTCCAAAGTTCTGGGAATGGGTGGATGACTTGAGACTGCTGTCCTATTACTCAGAGCAAGAATAATATTCTATCACCATTTCTGCCTCACACACACGTGCGCGCACACACACTCACACACACACACACACACACACACACACACACACACACACACACACACACACACACACACACAAAGCCAGATGAATCCTCTCCTCACAGTAGGGTGCATGAAAGGGAAGGAATCTTAAGTTTATGTAACCAAAGCATTTTGTAATGGATTATATGTATCCCTTCCCTTGTCACTGGAGGAAAACTGCCTTAGGTGACTGTTTTCTGTGTTACTATTCTTAATGTGTTAGTCTGTATCAAGGGAAAGTTATTATCTTGTTCACAAAACACCCATTAAATTTTCCACCAAAAGTGAATATTTACTTTATATGAAATCAATTTCAAAAATTTAGTTTCCAAGGTGTATTGGTCATGCTTCAAGGAGTTGATGATACCTATGTGATTGAAAGCTATGGAAATTATCATGAAGACAAGGATAAAAAAATTATTTCTTTTAATACCAATGATAATTTATAATAGGTGATATTTAATAAATATTCAAGTGGATCAAATCCATTAAATACATTCTCACTTAATTGTCACATATTAGCACTGTAAATTAAATTTTATGATCTTCACTGTAGCTAACAGAACCATACTTTAAAAGATAAAGCAATTTACTGACCTAAGTACATAATTCAGTAAATGTCATAGATTACACTCTACTTAGCTAGGCTTTTCCATTGTTTTATATAAGTGAATATGGAAAATTACATTTCCAGCAATGATTGCAATAATGTTCTTAGGCCCATGTACTCTTCCAAATCATTGCTACTATTTTAACAAGAAGTAAACACTATTTTCTTTCATCTGAATTTTGATGATTCAGTCTTTGTTACCGATCCAATGGAAGTGATGTTACATGCTCAGAGTCACAACAATCTTTCTGTGTGTGTGTGTGTGTGTGTGTGTGTGTGTGTGTGTGTGTGTGTGTATGTGAGAGAGAGAGAGAGAGAGACCATGTGAAGGCAAGAGGAGGACACTAGTAATTCTATTCTATCACAGTTATACCTTATGCCCTTAAGACAGAGTCTCATTTTTTTAAAAATATATTTTTTAATTTCTTTAAATTTAAATTTATTTATTTGTTAATAAGTAGAAATACTGTATGAAGAAGTCCTGTGTTGGGACTCCCATTTCCCACCTCCCTGCCCCCAATCTACTGAGTATCCCCATCAGTAGGATTGCTGGAACGATCCATGGGATAGAGGGCTTTGTCTTGTGCATGCAGTAGTCAGTTTTTATCTTTATTGAGGGGGGCAATGCCTCCAGATATTTCCCCCACTATGGATATGATAATCTTTTTGCTACATCTTCTGCAAAATTCCCTGAGCCATGGTGGGTGAGTTTTAAGTCTGCCTTACTATTGAGCCTATAAGAGTCCTGGGGTTTCTGCTTTGGGCTACTTTGAGTATCCCCTGTGTCTTTCTCCATTACCCTTTCATAGGTTGTCTGATGTGCTGTGGGAGTAGCTCTCTTGCTCATCTTGCCACTTCCTTTATAGTGTCATTTGGGCTCTAGATGATGTGTTAGAGATGATTCATCTCCAACCTGGGAGTCAGTCATCTCTCAGGTATTGTAGGTGGAATTGTGTTGTCCATGGTTCTAGCTGCCTTATGAAAAATGCAAATAGAATCTCCAATGGAGAATGTTAGTATAGATTAAATGTGACAAACATTGTGAATTTTATAAGATTTTAATGGGTGTAGCCTCTCTGTAGGCTCATGGTTAGTGGGGGCTTCCCCTTGAAGACTGGGTCCTCGGTATCCATAAGAATTTCCCTTGTATCCCAGTTCCAGCTAAGGATTCCTTGCCATTGAGCAGATCTCATAGCAAATCAGAGAGTCCTTGATTACTGGCCTAGGTTAAGTGCCACTATTGTACAGGTGAATACTTTGTGGCTTGCTGGTCTCTGCCTTATTGCAATGTTCTCTCTATTCTCAGATCATCCATCACTGTTGTATGGCAGTGTCCCTGATTTCTCTGATTATAGTCTGCCAATTTCTACTGGCAACTTGCATAGTGTCTTCCAGCACTATACAGGGTAAACATCTGTAAGGTGGCTCCCTTTCCAGATCCAACAGGGTCTCGCTAAGTGTAGTTTGACATCAGCCTGTGGTATCTTTAGCAACAGGGTCTTATCTTTTGCCTTAGGCAGGAAATCAAGAGTTTTGACATAAGCCTTTCTTGTTTTAGAGACCTCACAGGTCTGATCAAGAGCTTAGTGTGGCAAGTAACCAATTTCTGGGACAGGGAAGTATAGACCAGAGACACTTGTATCAGTGACAGGCTTCCTCCCACCATCTTCAGGGCCCTTCTTAACAGATGATGCCCACATCTTCCTCATACTCTTACTATCCAAAAGTATGGATTCTATGTTATTGATTCCTTATGGATTTAGTTTTCTGTAAATCTCCTCCCAGCCTCCCAATCCATCACTCAACAACAACAACAACAACAACAACAACAACAACAACAACAACAACAAATTCTACTGAGCAGTAAGGAAAAATGACATAATGAAATTTTCAAGAGACTGGATGGACTTGGAACAGACCATCCTCAGTGAACTCACACAAGAACAGAGAAACAAATACCAGATATTCTCCCTCATCTGTGGTTCCCAATCAGATTAAGCTTAAGAAGCAAGCAAACATGACATACAGATTTGGATAGAGACAGAGTCTCTCTTAATGAACTTGGAGTTTCCTGTTTTTCTTCTAGGTTTGCTGACCAGGTACCCTAGTGATCTTCCAGTCTTGAACCCTTGATTTTGTACTGGGGATATAGGCATATGTAGCCATATATGCATTTTAAAAAATATGTGGGTACTAGTGGAGAAAGTCAGCTACTGGCACTTGTAAAGCAAGTGCTCTTTCCTGCTGAGCCATCTCCTCAGCCCCAACAATATTTCATGTCCTTGATAAGATGATAAAACATCTTATTGTCTTCATCTTCAAACACTAGCTTTCAGAAGTAAGCTGGACACTGGGTTAAAGGGAGCCTAGATCCCATATAAAAGATATTTCTGTATAACATACCTAATACTGTATGTAATGGCTGTCACTAAGGCCCCCTGTAATTGACACACACAGAGTATGGAAGCCTTCCAAAACACTCCAACCCAATTAAGAACTGATTATAACCCAGGAGACCCACAAAAACAATCATATAATCTGAATCAAAAGTCAAAAGTATAATAAATTATTTTGGTGTCATTTGTTTGGTGATTTTATGTATAGCAAATTATCATTGAAACAATAAGTTTTCAAACTAATTTTATAAAATTCTTTATTTTAACTAATCAGAAAGTATTCAATGGTTTATTGATAGGAATGAATGAACATGTAAGTTAGCAATGAATTACTTTTACATTCTTTTCCATATTCAGAACACTTAAGAGTGAAAAGAGAAATCAAACTGACTTTTTCGTGTTATTAAAATAGTCTTGGGGGGCGGAGCAAGATGGCAGACAAGTAGCAGCCATGCCAGGACACTCTCTGTAAAGGTTTGAGTTTTCAGCTGAGATCCAGACCCCAGACACCAGCCAGCCCCAAACCAAGGCACACCACCTCCCCAGCACCCGCACCAGCCCAGACCAGTTTCCCCAGCTGCTCTCTGCTCCACAGAGGAATGGAGAGCTGCTCCTCTCCCAACCCAAGTTCCCACCATCACCCATTGTCTCCTCCCAGCCATGTCCTGACATGACCCCATGCTGCTTGGCACTCTTCCCTTATGCACAGCTCCCGATCCTCAGGTCCACTCATCTCCCGGACACACCTGCACACACAGGCAAGCACCGGTCTGTGGGCAGGCAGACCTAGCCTGGTTCCCGGAAGCTCATGCCAGACCACAGCTACAGGTGGGGCCAGGCCTCAGGTGGGTACCAGGGATCCTGCTCCACCACCGGGAGGGCACAGGCTGGTTAGGCGGTTATCAGTGAACCTGTGCCACTGCTGGGAAGGCACAGGTGGCTCAGGCAGGTACCAGGGACCCAGAGGCACTGCCAGCAGGGCACAGGCAAGCTCAGGCAAGCACCAGGAACACCGCACCACAGTCCAGAAGGCACAGGCTGGTTCAGGCAGGTAGCAGGGACACCATGTCACTACCAGTATGGCACAGGGCAGCACAGGTGTGTACCAGGGATGCTGAGCCACAGCCGAGAAGACACAGGCTGGGTCAGGAAGGTAGCAGGGACACCGTGCCACTTCCAGTAGGGCACAGGCCGGCTCAGGCGGGTACCAGGGAAACCGCACCATAGCCAGGAGGGCACAGTCCTGCTAAGGCTGCCTCAGGTGGGTACCAGGAACCCCAGGGCACCCCGTAAACACCAGGCAAGCACAGACCTAGTCAAGACAGCTGCATATCTTAGGGCACAAACGGTCCCAGAAAAACCAAGTGAGTGACCAACCTCGCCTATGAAAATCCAGAATACACCCCTCCCACACAACTCAGGAGAACTCAACACTAGGATGCCCCTAACTACTCCAAGTGGATCCACAATGGGCAGAGCACAATGTAAGAAAAACATACCAGCTGAGTGCCACACACCAAACCCACCAAGTCTCAATTGTAACGTCAACAGTGATATTATGAAAGAGGGAGTACAAATGCAAGCACATGATGAGATGACACTAAGTCCGGATAAAAGTGACATGGACACAATGAAGAAGCTAAAGATGGAAATAGAAGCAAGTATGGAAAATCACCAAGCTTTGGTACAGAGCCAACAAACAAGATTTGCCACCAGGGTTAATATCATTGAGGAGAAACAGATGGAATACATAAATCAGTGTCTGAACTAAAGGAAAACCAGCAAACAGAAAAACTCATGAATCAGCTAACCAAACTGAAAGAAGACATAAGCCAATATAAGAATGAGTATCAGGAAGCAGTAAGTAAGTCAAACCTTGAAATGAAAACACAATTCAACATAAAGATAGATGCAATTCAAAAAGCTGTATCAGAAAACAAGAACCATATGGAAATAATAAAAACCTCTCTAGAATCCCTCACCACTAGAGTCAATAATTGGGAAGACAGATCCTCAGATGTGGAAGATAAAACAGAAGAGAATGATAGGGAAATAAAAAATCTGAATAGGTTCAACAAAGCATGTGAACAAAATATGAGAGATCTTTGGGATACCCTTAAGAGACCAAATCTCTGGATCATGGGATATTGGACGGGGAAGAAAGTCAGGAAAAAGGCATAGATAATATATTCAACAAAGTTATTGAAGAAAACTCCCTCATTTTAGCGAAAGAGAGTCCCATTCAGGTACAGGAAGCACACAGAACACGAAACAGACTGGGACAAAGAAGAACTTCCCCAAGGCACATTGTAGTAAAAACCCTAAGCATTGAAAGCAAAGAGAGGATTCTAAAAACAGTGAGGGCAAAACAGCAAATCACATATAAAGGCAAAACCATCAAAGTCGCATCAGACTTCTCCATGGAAACCATGAAAGAAAGAAGGGCTTGGAATGGAACGATTCAAAGTCTCGGTCACTATGGCTTTCAACCCAAACTAATGTACCCTGCAAAAGTTTCCCTAATAATGGAAGGAAGAAGGAAAATATTCTCTGACAAAATATAACTCTACAAGTACATGGACACAAAACCAAACCTGCAGAGAATTCTACATGAAATATTCCACACAGAAGAGCCAAACAACCAACACCAAGAGCCCTCTAGATTTTGGCATGATAATCAAGCCTAGAGGTGACAAAACAACACATGAGGCACCAAATCTTATAAACCCTTAACCATGGCAGGTATTGAGTCAAGTCTCACAGTTATATCATTAAATATTGATGGTCTCAACTCTCCCATAATAAGACACAGGCTAGCAGGATGGATCAGAAAGGTGGACCCTTCCATTTGTTGCCTCCAAGAAACTCACCTCACCTCTAAAGATTAAAAACTCCTCAGAGTGAAAGGATGGAAAATGATATTGTAAGCAAATGGAAAAAGAAACAAACAAAAAAAAAAAACAAGCAGGAGTGGCTACTCAAATATCTGTCAAAATAGGCTTTAAACTAAAATTAATTAAAAAGGATAAGGAAGGCCACTTCTTACTCATCAAGGGAATGATCCAACAAGAAGATATCACCATCATAAACATGTATGCTCCAAATACAGGCACACCACATTTCATGAAGCAAAAATTAATGGAAAACATATCTAAAATAAACTTCAATTCCATCATAGTTGGAGACTTTAATACACCACTATCAATGATAAACAGATCAACCAGACAGAAGATCAATAAGGAAATAATAGAACTTAACAAGACCAAAGACCAACTAGACCTAACAGACATATATAGAACTTTCCATCTCAACACTATGGAATATACATTCTTCTCAGCAGCTCATGGAATTTTCTCCAAAATACATCACATATTAGGTCACAAATCTTGTCTAAATAAATTTAAGAAAATCGATATAGCACCCTGCATCATATCAGACCACAATGCCCTGAAGCTGGAAATAAACAATGGTAGAAAAAACAGAAAATGCACCAACTATGGGAGATTGAACAATACATTGCTAAACAATGAATGCATAGTTCAAGAAATTAAAACAGAAATTGAAAATTTTCTTGAGATAAATGATAATGAAAGTACAACATGCCAAAACCTATGGAACACAATGAAGGCTGTACTAAGGGGTGAATTTATAGCACTGAATACCTATATAACAAAGTCAGAGAGATCCAAAATTAATAATCTAACCAACCAGCTAAAGGCACTGGAAAAATTGGAACAAACCAACCCTAGGAACTCAAGATGAAAAGAAGTAATTAAGATAAGGGCAGAAATCAATGAAATAGAAACAAAAAAAATTAAAAATTGATGAAACAAAGAGCTGGTTCTTTGAAAAGATAACCAAGATCGACAAACCCCTAGCCAACCTAACTAAACAGAAAAAAAGAGAGGACCCTAATTAATAAAATTAGAAATGAAAATGGTGAGATCACAACAGACACCAGTGAAATTGGAAGAATCATTAGGTTTTACTTCCAAAACCTATACTCCACAAAGCTGGAGAACCTGAAAGAAATGGATGAATTCCTGGATAGTTACCATCTACCAAAGCTTAATTAGGAGCAGAAAAATTTCGTAAATAAACCTGTCACCTGCACTGGAATTGAAAACGTAATTAGAAATCTCCCCAGAAGGAAAAGTCCCAGTCTTAATGAATTCTCAGCTGAACTCTACAAAGCATTCATCATAAAATTGAAACCACTCCTTTTGAAGCTCTTTAATGGCATTGGTGAACACTGAGTTCTTCCAAACTGCTTCTATGATGCTTACATCACTCTAATACCAAAACCAGACAAAGATAAATCCAGAAAACTATTGACCTATATCCCCGATGAACTTAGATACAAAAATTCTGAATAAAATCATCACAAACCGAATCAAACAACACATCCAAAGTATTATTGGCCTTTATCAGGTAGGCTTCATCCCAGGAATGCAGGGTTAGGTCAACATACGGAAGTCAATCAACATAATCCACCACATTAATAAACTCAGCCACAAAAACCACATTGTTATTTCATTAGATGCAGAGAAACCCTTGGACAAAATACAACACAACTTCTTGATCAAAATACTTCAGAGACTTGGAATAGAAGGCCTGTACCTAAACATAATAAAGGGCATATAGAAATCCCCTGAAGCCAAAATCATACTCAATGGGGAAGGACTCAAGGAGGTCCCACTAAATTCTGGAATAAAACAAGGGTGACCACTTTTTCCACTGCTCTTCAACATAGTCCTTGAAGTCCTTATAGCAAATGCAATAAGACAGGAAAAAGACATAAAAGGGATACAAATTGGAAAGGAAGAAGTAAAAGTAACACTTTTGGCAGACTACCTGATCTTATATGTAACAGACACAAAGGAAAGTGTCACTAAACTACTGAAGGTTATTAACTCCTTTAGCAAAGTGGCTAGATACAAAATTTACACACACAAAAAATCAGTAGCCTTCCTGTATGCAAATGATTTGCACACAGAAAAAGAAATCAGTGAAAAAGTCCTGTTTTCAATAGTCTCAAAGAAATCAAATATCTTGGCATAACACTAACCAAGGATGTGAAAGACTTGTATAATGAAAACATAAAAACACTGAAGAAGGAAATAGAAGATGACACAAAAAGACGGAAAGATATTCCATGCTCTTGGATAGGTAAAATTAATGTTAAAATAGCAATAGTCCCAAAAGCAATACAGATTCAATGAAATGTCAATAAAAATACCAGCATCATTCTTTGTAGATATATAAAAAATAATTTCCAAATTTATTTGCAGAGGCTACAGGCTTTGTATATCCAAAGCCATTCTGAGAAAAAGAAGCTCATTGTGAGGTATTACCTTTACCAATCTAAAGATATATTACAAAGCCATGTAACAAAAACAGCATGGTACTGGCATAAGAACAGACAGACCAATGGAACAGAACTGAAGACCCTGTCCTAAGCTCCATCAAGTATAGCTGCTTAATATTCATTAAAGATGCCAACAATGTCAACTGGAGTAAAGATAGCATCTTCAACAAATGGTGCTGGGCAAAGTGGATAAACACTTGTAAAAAGATGAAAATAGACCCAGACCTCTCACTCTGCACCAAAATCACCTCCAAATGGATCAAAGACCTCAACACAAGACCTGAAATTCTGAAAATCCTGGAAGAAAAAATAGGGAGACGTCTCTATGAAATAAGAGTAGGCAAAAACTTCCTTAACAAACCTCTGGTAAAACAGGAAGTACAGCAATCTCTTAACCAATGGAATCACATCAAGCTAAAAAGCTTTTGTACAGACAAACTTACCATACTCAAAGTCAATAGACCACCTTCAGGTTGGTAGTTAATCTTTGCCAGCTGTAACACTGATAGAGGTCTAATATCTAGAATTTACAAAGAACTCAATAAACTAAATAATAAAATATCAAACAGCCCTCTCACAAAATGGGCCTCTGAGCTCAACAGGGAATTCACTAAGGAAGAAGTACAAATGGCCAATTCTCATTTAAGAAAATGTTCAACATCATTGATAATCAGGGAAATGCAAATCAAAACAACAATGAGATTCCACCTCACTCCAGTAAGTCTGGCGATCATTAAAAAATCTACCAACAACAGGTGTTGGCAAGGATGTGGGGAAAAAGGAACCCTCCTTCATTGCTGGTGGGAATGCAAATTGGTACAACCAGTATGGAAAGCAGTGTGGAGGCTTCTGAATAGAATGGATATATAACTACCAGTT
Source organism: Zapus hudsonius (assembly GCA_004024765.1). Taxonomy (NCBI): domain Eukaryota; kingdom Metazoa; phylum Chordata; class Mammalia; order Rodentia; family Dipodidae; genus Zapus; species Zapus hudsonius. The sequence goes on from PVHP010047082.1 coordinate 11,470, forward strand.
GATCCAGCTATCCCTTTACTGGTCATACATCCTCAATACTCCTCGTTTCAGCACAGAGACATCTGCACAACCATGTTTATAGCAGCACAATTCATAATAGCTAGGAATTGGAACCAACCTACATGCCCATTGCTAGATGAATGGATATAAAAATGTGGTACATATATACCTTGGAATTCTACTCAGCAATTAGGAAAAATGATATAACAAAATTTAAAGAAAAACGGGTGGATTTGGAACAGATAATACTTATCGAACTCACACAAGATCAGAGAGACAAGCACCACATATTCTCCCTTATCTGTGACCCGCTAATCAGGTTAAACCAAACTGTAAGTAAATATGACCAGTATTTCAGGTGAAAGGCAAAGGGGACAGAAGGAAATGGGGACAAGGGTGGAAGCAACAAAGGGGAAAGATGTACACAAACCTAATCTAACAATATTCTGACTCCATAGAATCCTATCTTCTGTACAATAAGTTCTGGAGGTAGATAGGGCCCCAAAGGGTGGTCGTTGTGGAAGCTTACCAATGGTACAAAGGATGCTGAACTTTGGCTCCCAGACCCTGTAAGCAGTTACATCCCACAATGAGCTCTTGTTCAGAGTGACCAATATGGTCCCTAAATAAGACAAACTTTTGTCACAGCCCTTGAGTACCCACCATAGGCAAAAGATAAGACCCTATTGCTGAAGATTCTATAGACTGATATCACACTACAATGAAAGACCCTACTGAATCCAGAAATGAAATCAGCTCCCAGATGGGCAGCTTGGGTAATGCCAGAAGTTGTTAATCTTAATCAGATCTTATTCCCTTTCACCATCACTTTTTCTAGAGCATAGTAGAGGGTCATGAAAGCTGAAGCTAACAGGATATGGTACCCTACAGCTGTGTTTACAGTTCCTTGCTTATTTATTGTACAGCTTTTTTCATGTATCTTAAGGGGCAAGCAAACAGTCATCACCCATTGCTATCTTCATTTTCAAGGCTGCTTAATTATCAACAGCAAATGCAACACAAACCAGTCTTTTGATTCATTTCACTTTCATTCTGACTTGCTTAAATAGAAAAAAGCATATAGAGTTGATTCTGTATTTATCTGGAACTAAAAATAAAACTTCTCCAATTTATACCTTTACCTATAGAACTGAGGGAACCATCCGTGTGATACTCTCTGAATAGAGAAAGAAAAAAAATTATTTATCATTAGAAGAAAGGTCTATATAAGAATTTGAATTGGGGGCTGGAGAGATGGCTCAGCAGTTAAGGCACTTACCTCCAGTGCCTAAGGCCCTGGGTTCAATTCCCCAGTACCCACATAAGACAGACACACAAGGTGGCCTGGCCGCACTGGCATACTCTCTCTCTCTCTCTCTCTCTCTCTCTCTCTCTCTCTCTCTCTCTCTCTCTCTCTCTCTCTCTGACTGTGTGTGTATCTCTGCTTGAAAATGAATAAATAATTTGAAGAAAGAATTTGAATTTGGTATATTGAAGAAAAAATTATATAAAATATCCTACAGCAAATCTGTATGTGAATCTGTATGTGACAGGGGAATATATGGTT
>PVHP010047083.1:0-13021 GCA_004024765.1 Zapus hudsonius
AGGTGAGAGTCCAGGATGGTGATTGAGATCAAGATGGTATTTCCCAGCAAGGTGACCAGGTACATCAGCAGACACAGCACAAATATGATGACCTCAACTTTAGGGTAGGGGGAAAATCCCAGGAAGAAGAAGACTGTGATAGATGTCCAGTTTTCCTGGACCATTTTATGGCATCCTCTGTCTATGTGTAGATGGATTACATCAGATATTACAGATAGACTTGATATTTTGCTGAATTTTTTCCTTTTGTTTATTTGGGCTAGTACTTAAATGCTTCCCTTGGTTACTATTTTAGTAGTACATGTTTAAACAATCTGTTATTAATATAATTGAAGCAAGTTGGCCTCCTTAAACTGCTAATTTTTAGCAGGACATTTTTGTTTCAATGTCAATGGGGAGTGAGGGCAGGGCTTATTTAGTGATGATCCTGAGAGAATGAGAGAGATAATAGTCTTTTAAGTTTTACTTTTTCCAAAGTATAGGTTTAAATTATTTAATGATAAGTCTTTTATTTACCTTTGGGCCACTGAAATTACTTGTCAAGGTTGTAAAAGGTCTTTGTATTAGGAAGATTTCTGGTTTCCCAAATCTACAGTTTCTTCTGTTAGTTTTAGTAATATGTCTAAAATAATTTTAAAAGAATCAATGAGTAAAACATATAGCAATTTCTGCAGATACAACTTAAATTAATTAAAGACTTTGGTTGTTTAATCTTAAGCCAGAGTTACCTTATCACACAGAAGAATGTGGTGACTGAGGTTCTCATAGTGGAGGACACATGGAGCACACCTTCATATTGCAGGAGCGAACCTGGTGATGGAACTGCAGAAGCATCCTGCCAAGGACCAGCTCCTGGCACTGGAAGGCAATTTAATGTATTTGTTTAATTTGAAAAGTTTCCACACAGTATTAACAAGTTAAAGTTACAAACATGTCTGTGTAGTATTAGGAATACTGAAACTCCAGGGATGATGTCCCATAGATCCAATTATAACTGATAGTTTGATCTAATTGTTGTGTTGTTCACATAGAAGCAAACATATTCCTGCTGACACTGTTTTGGGGGTGGGGAGATTTAGTCTTCTCACTATTCTGCTATAAAATCACTTAGGCTGGCTAAATGACTGTACAGGGCAATAAATAATTTTGGCATTTTCTCCTTCAGGTCTAAGGCTTTTCAATGGAAACCATAAAGGCCAGAAGAACCTGGAGCAGTGCTCTTCAAGGCCTATAAATTATGTCTTCCAACCCAAACTACTGTACCCAGCAAAAGTATCCCTCATAATAGATGGAGATAGGAAAAATTTCCATAATAAAATCCAGCACTATGATCATATGAACACAAAGCAAAACTTACAGAGGATAGTGCATAAGATTCAAACAACCAACCTCAAGAACCCAATAGCTGATGAGCTGAATAATCAAAATCAACAACATAAACCCTCCACTATTGTAGGACTTAAAGGAAACCTGACAGTTATATCTTTGAATATTAACAGACTTACCCCCCCCATAATAGACACAGGTTAACAGGGTGTATCAGAAAAACGGACCCTTCCATTTGCTGCCTTCAACAAACATCTAACCACTAAAAACAGAAACCTCCTCAGCATAAAAGTATCAAAAAGGATCTTCCAAGCAAATGGAAATAAAAAAAAGTGGATGTTGCTACATTAATATCTGATAAAATAGACTTTACACCAAAAGTAATTAAAAAGCAAAACTAAGGGCACTTCTTACACATCCAGGGGAATAATCCAGCAAATAGATATCAGTATCATAATTATGTATGCACCAAACATAGATGCACCACATTTCATAAAGTAAAACTTACTCAAAGAAAACAAAACAGAAATAAACTCCTATTTCATCATAGTAGGAGACTTTAATACACTACTATCATCTCTAGACAGATCATCCAAATAGAAGATCAGCAGAGAAATAATGGAGCTTAACATCACCATAAATCAATTAGACTTAACAGATATATACAAAACATTCCATCCCAAGACTACAGAAAATAAATTCTTCTCAGCAGCCCATTGAACCTTCTCCAAAATATACCACATATTAGGACATAAAACATGCCTCAATAAATTCAATTAGATTAATGTAGTCCCCTGCATCATATCAGACCACAATGTGTTAAAGAAATTAACAATGGGAGAAACAACAGAAAATACACCAATTATTGGGGACTGAACCATATACTATTAAACAATGAGTGGGTTGTTGAAGAAATCAAAAAGGAAACTGAAAATTTTTGGGAACTAAATGAAAACAAAATCACAACATACCAAAACTTAAAGGATACAATGAAATCAGCCCTAGGGGGGAAATTCATAGCACTAAATGTCTTTAGAACAGAGACAGAAAGATCTCAATAACCTGAAACACCCACCTAAAGTCATTGGAAAAACTTAAAAAATCCAATTCTAGGAGCTCAAGAGAAAAAGAAATAATTGAGATCAATTAAACAAGAAGAAACATGAAAACAATTTTAAAAATTGATGAAACGAAGAGCAGGTTCCTTGAAAAAATAAACAAGACCAACAAACCTCTGTTCAGTCTAATCAAATGAAAAAAAATAGAAGTTTCAAGTCAACAAAATCGGAAATGAAAAGGGAGAGGTCACAACAGACACCAATGACATTGGAAGAATCATTAGATCATATATATCTGGTCTAGTTTTAGTTTTGGTAGGAGGAAGGTGTCCAGGAATTCATCCATTTCTTCCACGTTCCCCAATTTTATGGAGCAGTGGTTTTAGAAGTATGATCTAATGTTTCTTCCCTGATCTTATATTGAGTAACCATAGTTACTTGATCTTTGACAAAGGTGCCAACAACCTTCACTGGTGCAAAGATAGCATCTTCAACAAATGGAGCTGGATAAATTGGATAAACATATGTGAAAAATGAAGTTAGACCCACCCCTTTCACAATGCACAAAATGAACTCCAAATGCATCAAAGACCTCAACATAAGACCTGAAACTTCAAACATCCTAGAAGAAAAACTAGGAGGAGCTCCCCAAGAGAGAGGAGCTGGGAAAAACTTCCTGAACAATCCAGACAGAGGTCTAATATTTAGACTTTACAAGGAACTTAAAAAATTAAATAATAAAAAGTCAAATAGCAGTCTCCAAAAAAATGGGACACTGAACTCAACAGGGAATTCACAGAGGAGGAAACACAAATGGCCAATTCTCATTTAAGAAAGTGTTCATCATCCTTAATCATCAGGGAAATGCAATTCAAATTTATAATGAGATTTCAACTTACTCCCATTAGAATGGAAATCATTAAAAAATCCACTATTACTAGACGTTTGCGAGAATGTGGGGAAATAGGAACCCTCATTCCCTGTTAGTAGGATTACAAACTTGTAAAACCATTATGCAAAGCAGTTTGGAGGCACCTGAACAAGATGCATATAGAGCTCAGGATTCCCTACCTCAGCACAGACCCATTTGCTCAACCATGTTCATTGCAGCTCAATTATAATAGCTAATAATTTTAATCAACCCAAATGCCCATCACTGGACAAATGAATATAAAAGTTGTGGTACCTTTACACTATGGAATTTTACTCAGTTATAAGGAAAAATGAAAATGAAATTTAAAGTGGACAGACTTGGAAGAGATCATATTTAGCTAACTCACATAAGAACAGAGAGAAAGATGTTTTCACTCATCTGTGGTTTCTAACCAGATTAATCTTGAATAGTAACCAAAACTGACAGGTGAATTGAGAGACTGACAAAGGGGATGGAAGGAATTAGAGGGGATGAGGGGAATGCAAGGTTACAGGAGATATACACTTATGTGAACCAATAATGAATTGATCCTTAAAATCCTTACTTTCATAAAGTAATCTTTTGAGGAAGCTGTAGGCATTATCTGGTAAGAGGGTCCCTGAAAAGGGCAGGGGGAACCTAACTTAAAGACAAGTTGCTCTGACGTATAACTTCCTATTCCAAGTAATTCATTACTTCCCACACTCATCTATTGATCGAAGAGACCCACAAGGTCCCCAAAACAAGACAGGGTTATGCCAACGCTCTTGAATACCAGCCCATTCAAAAGATAAGACCCTATTGCTGAAGATACCACAGACTGTTGACACACAACATTGAGAGACCCTGCTTGATCCAGAAAGGTAACTAGTTCCCAGCCTATACAGTGCTCGAAGATGTTACATGAGCTTCCTGGAAAAATTGGCCAAAGATATTAGGAAAAAGCGAAGGTCACTGATATACAACACTGACTGATGTTATGAGAATGCTGAGGACACTGCTATATAGCAGAGACCAGCAAGTTAAGAAGTACTCATCTGTACAATAGTGACACTAAACCTAGGTAGGTAATCAATGGCTTGCTGTTTAGCTAAGAGATCTGCTCAGGGGCAAGGAATCCTTAACTGAGATCCATGACAAACTCTTATGGAGACCAATAACACTAAGGGGAAACTCCTACTAACCATAGATCTACAGAGAGGCTAAACCCATTATAATCTCACCAAATTAATAATGTTTGTCTAATTTAACCCATACTCATCTCATTCTCCATTGGATATTCTTTTTGTATTTTTCAGAAGGCAGCTAGAAGCAAGGACAACCCAATTCCACCAAAAGGACATGGGATGATGGCAACATACAGACAGGAGATGAACCAACCCTAACTTATGATACAGGGCACAAATGAAACTATCTCCACATGTCAGATTACCTATGAAACTGCAATGGAGTCAGACACCAAGGACACCCCATACAGTCCAAAGCAGTAATCCAGAGACATTTAAGAGCTCAATAGTAAAGCAGACATAAAACTCACCCACCAGGACACAGGGAACTTTGTGGAAGAGGGGGTGGAAATATTGTAAGAGCCATGGTGGGGGAGAATATCCAGAGAAACCTACAATTACATCACACAAAGAAAAAACTGGCTACTTCTTGCAAAATTCATAGCACCTTATCCCATAGCCTGATCCTGAAATCCCACAGAGGAGGGCCTTCAGTGGGTTGGGGACAGGGAGGAGGGAAATGGGGGTATCATCACAAGACTTGCTCATACAATGTATCTAATTGTTAACAATAAATAAGATTGAAAAAATTTTAAAAATAGTAAGATGAAAATATATTAAAATTACATTAAATATAAACTAAAAACTCCTATGTAAAAACAAAACTTGAGTTAGAAAAAAAACCAAATTTGTAGATTTTTACAAACACTACTTCAAGAAAGACAGATAAGGTATAGAATAAAATATGAAAACAATTGTGTGAAAGCAGTCTGGAGTGGCTATGATAACAAATGGCTATGCAATTTGTTTTTGTTGAGTTTCTTCCCTCTTCTCTTCCATCTCCTTGTCTCCACTTGTACCCATACCGTCTGTCCGTTTCTAACTTTATGACCATCGAGGCAAGAAATCTTAATCTTGTGGGGCTCAATTCTACTATGTGTCGAGTTGCCTCAAATGTACTATGCAGGTAGGAGAGTTTTGAGGATTCATTCATGAGCATGGGATGTATCGTTCTTTGTTCTTGTTGGCCCCTCATCCTACCATGAACCAAATCAAAATAGTTATGTGTACTTTTGTAATGAGTTGTTCATTGCAGTGTGTGCTCTGGGCACCACTAACATTTGATTTGATTGATTTGATAAGCCAGCATGCCAAGCTGAGGGAAGTTTTGGGGCTGATGAAGAGATGAGTCTGTTTTGGGGGATTACACTTATTTGGAAAGCTTCATCTTGGGCAAGTTTTTTACTCCTCTCTGAGAGGTTACACTTCGAAAGAGATGCATGCAAGAATATAAACACCCTCTGTCCTAGCTTATGAGATATCAGTAAGGGACTAGGTTCATTGATCAATGTGAAGGGGGCTCAGGATTTTCATGATAGTGATCACAACTAAGCTTTCTATTTCCACAGTCCTCTCACTTTCCACAGTGATAGTCTTAAAGGCATTTCCTAATGAACCACCTCTGGAAGATATCCATCACAGAGTCTGTTTCCCAAGAAATCAGTCTACTGTTTGTAACAGAGTAGTTTAACAGGACTACTCATAATGTTTGCTGAATCCATAAAATTTCATTTCATACCATCACTCATGGGAACAGACAAGGACCTACAATAGTGAGTAATAGGGAATTGTTTTCTTGTAAATTCTCAGGATTTAAGGTTGATAATACAAAAATGAATTCAGAAAAGCAATATTTGGGAATCCCATGTATATACTGTACACTAGCATTCTTTTTAAAATAAAAACAGAATAGGTATTGCATCAGTAGTACTGAGATACCCCAGTTTTCTATCTGGAGAGGAAACTCTCTTTACTGGTTTCCAAGACTTAATCTTGCTTTAATCAACGACTTTTCTTTCACTCCATATTGAAAACTAACTTGAATGATTAATCCTCATGTTTTAAATTTGAGAATGACTCTACCTATGTGGACTCAGCTTTTCAAAATATTACTGCTCACTTATTCCACACAGATGCCAGGATCCAGCTCTATGGGATAAACATAGTGAGGTGAAGTGTGAATTTTTGATTCAATACAGTTCCAGATATTAATTCTTTTCTGATTCCAATCCTCTGTTGTATCTAAATACACAATAGTAAAATTACCTGAAGTAAATTTTAATAGGAAAGATGAAGAGGTACACGGAAAGGGAGAACTGAAATAAATACATAAAATAGTTGTAATTATAGGTAGAGGATATTGAATTTTAGATAACCCAATTTTGGTCCAATTATCATTATAAATTCTTTTAGGGCTGGAGAGATGGCTCAGCGGTTAAGGCACTTGCCTCCAGTGCCTAAGGCCCTGGGTTCAATTCCCCAGGACCCACATATGCCAGACCCACAATGTGGTGGCCCTGGTGCTCTCTCTCTCTCTCTCTCTGCTTGAAAATGAATAAATAAAAAATATTTTAAAAAAATTCTTTTAGATATATTGTTTATTTTAGTAGAGATGTGGCAGGTAGAAAAAAATTATCATGACCTCCTTTAGAAATCAATCCTGAGTCACATTAACTTTTCTGTATTGCATTCAAAAAACTTGTTTATCACTGTTGAAGAACTACTACTCCTCAAAATTATGGACATAATGACAAGAGAAACATCTATCAGGAAGTTGACTCAGCATTAGTAGACATTGACTTTCCTATTTCATTTAGTTAATTATCTGTCCTCCTGGAATTTATTCTGTTTTTTTATGTCCTCTTTTTTTAATTCATTCAGTTTATATTGAGTTTTTTTTTTATTGATTCTCTTTCGTTTTATTCAGCCATTTGTTCTCATCCTCTTTAATTTTGTTGCATATGATTTATCAGAATTACATTTTGGAATTCATTGCCTCAAGTTTTCTCTAAATAGTTCTTATTGGAGACTTCAACAATGGGTCCAGGCAATCTTGGTAACACTATTGTTCCTCAGTTTCTTGGATTGGTTTTTGCCTATCAAGAGATAATACCTTTGTCTTTCTGAGAATGCAGAGATAACATATTTCCTCAGAATTACTACCGTGCTTCCAAAGTCCTCATGATTCTAAACTTATACCTCACAAGCTGAGCTCAATACAACATACAGGAGGTTATTTTTAAGCAGACAGTACCATGATGACATATAAGCATGATTCATAGTGTTTTGGTATCAAATTAATATTCCAAATTAAGATATTTAAAATATTTGCATGTGTTTATGCATTAGTGTGGATTCTAGTATGTATATGAGTGCATGTGTGTGAGCAGCTGCACGTGTATATTTGTGCATATATGTGTGGAGGTCTGTGGTTATCCTTGGAGACTCTCTTCTGGAATGGTTTTCACCTCTTTTAGAGATAGTTTCTTGCTCTGTCTTGGGTCTCATCAATAAGGTAGATTAGTTGTCAAGCCAGCTGCAGGGATCTTCTTGTCTATGTGTCCCCAGCCCTGCAATTATAGGCATCCACCTTCTTCTCTGGCATTTGGACATGGGTTCTACAGATCTCATTATTGTGAGGCAAGTACTTTATCCATTGAGCTGCATCTCCAGCATTCAAACTCATTTTTTTCTAATGTTGATTTCTAGATTTACTATCTGTGGTAGTCTCTTAATGATCGAAGCAGATCTTACTAATATGACCATTCCTTTTAATAAAAATAAGAATATTAAAGCAGGCTTACACATTTTTCTTCCCTTGGTACAAATTATTTTCCAAGTTAAACTGATGTGGCTGGGTTTTATTTTTTCTTTACACAAAAGAGAATTATCTCAAGCACAATGAAGTCTTGAGTCTGTACAATTCTTCTTTAGACAGTCCCAAGTATAATGTACTAAAATTTTTACCATATTAAGTGAATTATGCTTTTCCCTGGTGCTTTCTAAAGAAGTTCTCATGAACAACACATTCTGGTCTAAACTTCTGACCAATTCTAGCCACTCAGGTTTAACAAAAATTGCAAAAATGCACATTGGATAGAAGACAGCTTCAAACAAATGGTGTTGGCCAAAGTTGGAATTCTACTTGTAGAAGAATGATATTAGATCCCTCTCTTTTGCCTTACACAAAAATCAATCTCAAATGGATGAAAGATATTAATTTAAATCTGAAAACATTAAATTGCTAGGGAAATAAACTAGGGGAAGCACTTAAAGATATAAGAATAAATAGGACACTATTCACTAAGGAAATAAGGACAACAATCAACAAAGTAAATTCCATTCTATATAAAAAGGAAACAATTGGGTGAAGAGACAACTTTCAGAATGGTAGAAAATCTTTGCCAGCTGTATATCTGACAGGGGATTAATATATAGAATATATACAGAAGTCAAGACTAAACAAAAAGAAATCAAACAACATAACCAAAAATGGGTTTAAAAAATCCAAAAAATGGGATAAGGAAATACAGAGGCTGTTTGAAAAAAGAGAAAATACAAGTGGTCAATAAACATATGAAAACTTATTCAATCTTACTTGTTGTCAGTGGAACTCAATTCAAAACTATAGGAGTTTCTACTTTATTCCAGTCAGCATGTCAGTTTATAAAAAGAAATCAAGATAATATGGATATAAACAAAATGTAATCATTATGTATTGCATGTTAGAATATAAACTTGTCAAACTTCTATTAAATCCATATGAAACTTCCTTACCAAAAAAAATTACTACAAATAGCTCTATATGACTCACCAATACTATTCCTAGGTATTTACTTGAAAGGGTTCAACTCAACATATCACAGAAATCCTTGTTCGTTAATAGAAATTGCAACTCTCATCACAATAGGTAAGTCATGGAACTAATATGGTTATCCAACAACAAAGAAAGGAGTAAGGAAAATGTGGTATATGTGATGCAAAATAGAAATTTTTTTATCCATAAGGAAAAATGATGACATTTCCTTTGTGGGAAAATTGGTACAATAGGATACAATCATATTATACAAATAAAACCAGTCTTAAAAAGACAAATAGCATATGTCTTCTCTAATTTGTGGTTCCTGGATTTTATGCAGTCACAAAATCATGTATGTGGATATTAAATTAAATTGAAAACAAATTGTCTAGGGGAACACAAAGGATTAAGGGAAGGGAGGAATGAAAAGAAAGTGTGGGTAAAGAGAAATAAGGTTGGGAGAAAAACTCATCACACAGCATGTACTTGTAAGAAAATTTTAAACAATATAAAATAAACTAAAATTCTGATTAGTTCTGATATGAGATATTGTCATCTTCTTGACATATCATTTTTTCTATAGTCTAAAATACTATAGTTCAAGTTTTTCTAATTTATTCGTGGTGTCCGAGCTTCCTATTACTCTTTTATGATGAAAGTCACAAACTGACAAATCTTTTTTTTTGGACATTTTCATCAGGTTGATCTTGGTTGACCCTTCTACCAAGGACTCTAAGAGATTTTTTTTGATAATTTGGGAAATTTCCAAGATAGATTAAAGCAAATAAATTAGCAATGATTTTAATTAATGTGACCTTGGATGTATGTAACATTACTAAATTGACAGAGACAATCACATTAAAAAGAAAGTCAATCTTTTGAAAAATATTTCTTTTTTTAATTTGACAGAGACAAAAAGAGTCAGATGAGTGGGAAAGAGAGAGATAAAGAGAGAGACACACACACAGAGAGAGAGAGAGACAGACAGACGGACAGACAGACAGACAGACAGACAGACAGACAGACAGACAGACAGAATACCGGTACACCAGGGCTTCCTGCCACTGCAAACTCCAGATTCATGTGCTCCTTTGTGCACATGGTTTTATGTGGGAACTTGGGAATTAAACCCAAGCTGTCAGGCTTTGCCAACAAGTATTATATTTAACCTCTGAGCCATCTCTCTATCCCAAGTAAACCTTTATATATATATATATATATATATATATATATATATATATATATATATATATATATATATATATACTCAGAAAAGAAAAAGACAGTTGGAAATATTTAGAAAGTTTTTAACCTGATATTTCTGAATACAGTTGAAAGGAGAAGGTCCCCTTTACTGTGTGATTGAAAAGCAAGTGTGTTTCCCCAGAGCTTACAAAATGTGTGTGAAAGTGGACACAGAGTGGATGCTCTTTGAAAGCTAAAATAGAAAATTTTCTACAGGCTGAAAACCATTCATTCATTGAAATGAACCTCCTGTGTACATGTATTTTAGAAGTAAAATGAATATAAGTATTGCAAAGTATGACCTGAATATTACCTCAGAGAAACAGAAATGAAATGTGCAATTTAATCACCTACATACTTATGAACTCTTCTCAAAATAAAGACTTGCAACAGAAGGGACATAGGATAGTGAAGAAGTTATCAAAATGCAATTCTGGATTGCATATGCAGTTCCATCCTAGGAGAGCACTAAAATATAACTGGACACTGTGAAAACTAGCTCTATTCTCTAACCAGTTGTGTGAACAAGGTGATTATCAAGAAAGCACCTGAAATCTGAGGACGCTCCCTATTGTGTGCTTGTGATAGTCCAACCAGGAATAGAAATTTGTGTTACTGGGTTTTGCTTCTGTGGACAGTTTCTTGCATTGTTGCTCAGCCATTCCTCACCCACCCACATCCTTGAAACATATACATGAAAATATCAGAGAAGATATCACATGGAGCTGATGAGACATAAAACAGTTATTTGGTATTTTGTATATGCTTTTTCTTTGTATATACATAAGCAAATTATATATATATTATATATATTCAATTTTTCTGATTATTTAGAATTAATGTTTTTATAAATTTGTATAGAGATTTGATAGGCATTAAGTTTAACACTCCTTCCTTCTCTTTAACCAAAAAAAAGTATAGTACTATAGTCACTTCTGACTGATTGTGAAGTGTCTAAATAAAAATGAAATAAAAATGATTGTGTTACTTTTGTTAATAACACAAATTTCCAGTTCTAGTGATTGGAGGCATTCTGAAAAGAGCTGATAATCAGATAGCTGACAGTGAAAATTTCTCTCATGAATGTGGTGGGCACTTGGATTAAGATCATCATCAGAATTATAATTTACTAAACCCATCTTCCACATACTTCTTTCTTAAATCTACTCTCCCTTGACCGAGCTATTCCTTGTGAGTGCTGCTTTTCTTGTGCAGTATTCCTTCCCTCCTTCCCTCCTTCCTTCCTTCTTTCCTTCCTTCCTTCCTTCCTTCCCTTCTTTCCTTCCTTCCTTCCCTTCTTTCTTCCTTTTTTCCTTCCTTCCCTTATTTCTTCCTTCTTTCCTTTCTTCCTTCCTTCCCTTCTTTCTTCCTTTTTTCCTTCCTCCTTTCCTTCCTTCCTTTATTCTTCCCCCATCCCTTTTTTAAGAAAACATCCCATTGGGTCAACATAGCTAGTCTTAACTCACAATCCTTTTGCCTCAACTCAAATGACATGAGTGCAATATGTAGCCAGACATCATTAATAATATCACCTTCCTTAAATTTATTGTGTTTATGGTAATAAGAACTGTTTCAAAAGGATAAAGTCATCATCCATATAATTACAAAGAGGCAATGTATACATTAGTCTTATTATTAACCAGGTCCCACTGGTCTACAAAAAGAAAGAAAAAGAAAGACATATTAAGTTGTATCTTAGTAATATCATAATTTACACTGTTTTGCTTACATGTATTAAATGCATTCATTAAACTTTTACACTTTATATAGTATCTATATTATATATAAATGATCATTTGCTTTGTAATATAATCATGATAGCATAAGGGTTGTTTCATACTCAGCCTTTATCAGTCAATTGTGCCGCCAACATGCTTTAAAAATAACAACATTATGGGTGACTAATATGATCTAGAAGTACTAGAGACTACTCTGACCTTATACCATAGATACTTCAAGATCTTCCAATTGTTTTATGTGTACAGAAACTCATACACAGACTTGCAATTGGGTAAAACATATTATGATATCTTTGCATACACAGACATTTATTCATTTTTTTCACATGCACAAGCCAAAATAATTGATCAATAATATTATATCTCACCAGGTAATATATGTATATATTTCATATTTTAAAACTTTAAAAACTAGGAAGAGTTCAAAAAATTGATGGTTCTTTGGTTGTTTGAAATACACACACCAACACACACACACACACACACACACACACACACACACACACACACACAAACACAGGGTATATCAATTTCTTATTAAATTCAGAAACAATTATAAATCAATGAGAATATATTATTTCAAAATTTACAGGAATTAAATTTCTACATTCTTCTGAAATTCGTTATTTCCTTGGATTTATGACAACTATATAAGGCCATATAATAGGCCATATAGGAGAAAATAAGGTAACTATATAGTGTTAACATATTAATATTCAGTGAACGCTAACTGCTTAATTGAATGCTGTCCTGTAGAAATGATTCATTAATACAAAACATTGTGTTTACAAGGCAAATTAGGAAAGAGGACATAATGAAGAGTTCCTACTGAAAAATTCGTCTTTTCCAGAGCTTCATCTTATATTAACTATTAT
>PVHP010047084.1:0-13035 GCA_004024765.1 Zapus hudsonius
TTCGACACAAAGACCTCTAAGCTCACAACCTTAAAGCAGCCTTAATACTCATCCACCACGACTCAGGGAACTATGCGGAAGAGGGGGCGGAAAGATTGTGAGAGCCGTGGTGGGGGAGACTATCCAGAGGTACGGACAGGAGAACCTGGCTGATTACTAGTCTATCCATGGTCCCCTGTCACAAGGACTGATCCAGACGGCTCATGGAGGAGGTTATCCAGTTGAGGGGGGAGGAGAGGGCAGTGGGGAATTGGGGATAACAACTCATCGTTTGCCCACTAAATGTTGTAACTCATTATGGACAATAAAAAAATTTAAAAAAAATAAAATGCATTCAGTCAAACTTTTAAAATCCTCATAATTTTTAAATATATTTTTATTTATTTACAAGCAGAGAGCATACATAAGCTAGGGAGTCCTGCCACTATGAACAAACTCCAGTCCTATGTGCCATCCTGTGAATTGTGAGTATTGGAAACTCAAATAGGGGCCAATCCAGGGCAGCAGGCTTTGTAAGCAAGCCCTGTCCACCACTGAGCCATCTCCCCAGCTCATCCTCATAGTTTATTTTTAAATATTCTATTTATTTATTTCCAAACAGAGAGATGATAAAGAGAGAGTAAGAGAGTAAGAATGAGAAAGGGAATGGGTGCACCAGGGCATCTTGCCACTACAAATGATCTCCGTAAGCATGTGGCACTTTGTGCATCTGGCCTTATGTTGGTACTATGGAATCAAATCCAGGCCATTGGGCTTTGTAAGAAAGCACTTTTACCTGCTGAGCCATCTCCACAGCCCTATCTCCATAGTTTTATCAATCTCAACATTGTTCAAACATCACCATAGTCTAAGTTCTCTTAACTGTGAGCCTGTAACCAAAAACACATAATGGGATAGAGTTAACATTAACACTGCAAAAGGTGACATTTCAAGGAAAGATTGAACCAATGCAAGATGAAAAACAAAATTAGTGAACATAAAATCCTGTAGCTCCCAGTTCAACATCTGTAACCAGTGACAAATCTCTTAGGTTTCAATTCTTCCCCTCCAGCTGGGTTACTTACAGCCCAGAAAATGATCCATCCCAGGCCAGCAGCTCTCTTTGACAGCTGTCCTATAGCCCTGGCATATCCAGAATCTCAGAGTCTCCATAACAACCCATCAGACCTCCATTTAGGGACTCCAACAACCATGCATCACATTACCCAGTGGCCATTTCTGAATAAAGCAAACTGCACCACAAATTCAACAAGCCCCTTTTTCCTTCTTAGTTATTCTTCAATAATACCAGGTTGGCTACCAAATTTGTGAATGCAACAGCTGACTTTGAAGAGCAAGACACTCCTTCAACATTCTGGCCCCCTTACTTTCAAAAGAAACAGAATTCTTCCTGATGACCCAATGTAGAACAGCTGGCCAAATAACAATGGTGGCAATCTCTCAAAGACTTGCAGCTGAAATAGGCTGCTGTTTCCTGCCCAAAATCTTCATATCTTCCTATGCCATATCCAACTGCTCACACCAGTCCATTTCTTCTAAATTCAAGCCAGCTGAAATTCTCTAGACATGGGAAGAGCCTCTCACACAAAATGCCTCTAGCCTAGTTCAGACCAAATTCTTTCTTCCCTTCATAAGGAAAACCTCATTTTCATAGTTCTTTATGCATTTAGGTCTTGAATTCTGATCAGAATGTTCCATCAAACTCTGCTTATAGTGCTTCAAGGTCTCTTAAGCCAAGGTTCCCAATCCTTCCACATGCCTCCCACAAATCAGTTTTAAAAGCCCAAAAGCCACATATCCAGGTTTCTAGCAGCAATACTCTTGGTAGCAATTTTCTGTTATAGTTACCTTCTTGTTGCTTGGACAAAACACCTGACCAAAAACAGCTTATGGGAGGAAAGTTTTTATTTTGGCTTACAGTCTCCAGATGGAATCCCAGGATGACGGGGAAAAGATGGTAGAACAAAAGCTGAACATCACCTCCTTGCCACAGCAGGGGAAAAACGGCAGAATAATGAGCTGAGTTCTAGCAAGGGGGAGATGGTTATAATATCACAAAGCCCACCCCCAACAATACACTTCCTCCAGCAATGCTCCATATTCCAAATTGCCATTATCTGGAGAGCAAGCATTCAAAATACATGAGTTTATAGGGGACATCAGATTCAAACCACCACAGATAGAAACAAGGAGTAACTGGAATTAACAGAAACCCTGAAAACAGGACTTAGCTTGAATTTAACCACAGGTGCAAAACAGGTTCATTGTCATTGCCCTCTCTATCCTTCCTCATTTGTAATGAGAGGTTACACACACACACACATATATACATATGTGTGTGTGTATATATATATATATATATATATATATATATATATATATATATATATCCTTATACTTCTGACTTTATTTTGATCCCTTGGGTTATAGAACTGCTATAAGACAAATCAGAAAATTTCCCCTGAAATAGCTTCCTTGAGACTCTGGTACTGTTGTTCTACTAATTAGATACTATGTGCCTGTCAAACTGCCTTCTAAATAGTTATGCTTATGCCCATAGATTAGTGCTACTCTCAGCTTTGGTCAAAGAAGTTTGTTGCAGTGAGTCATAGTTAATTCAGAGACCCATAATTAATCAAAGTGCTAAGAATAAGTGATTGTTGTGTGCTCAGTCCTAAGAGGGTCATCTATATTACCCACTCCAGAGAGAATTGTAGAAGTGAGTGTGGAAAGACTATAAGAGCTAGGGGAGGAAGGAGTGTTATAGAATGCTGTCTTTGGACATGACATAATCATTACAATCATGACCTCACAGCACCTATGGTTACTTGCACAAAATTTGTGGAGCAGGACATCCTTCCTTTGAGCCCCTCCTTTCAAGAGTAAGGCACTTATATTGTTCTAACGCAAAATAGCTGGTCCAATCTCAGCAGTACAGCTGAAGCAGCAGTCTATAGACCTGACACCAGAAACCTAATTCACATTTCCTCCTGTGTCAAACTTTATATTTTTCAAATCTTTCTGCTTTGCCAAACACACTAGTTTTTTTGCCTTTAAATTCAACTTTGTTCAAGTTTTCAGGACACGAACAGAATGCAATTTCTAGCCCAGTTCTTAGCAAAGTCCTTTTTTTCCCCTGAGAAATCTCATAAAACAAGGTTCCACAGTTCACAGTTCTCTCTGCATTTATATCTTTCACTCTCATTAAAATGGTTCATCAAGTTCTGTGTGATGGTTTGATTCAGTTATCCCCCATAAACATATGTGTTCTGAATACTTTATCCCCAGCTGATGGCAATTTTGGAATTAGAACCTTGTTGGAGGTGTGTTGTTGGGGGTGAGCTTATGGGTGTTAAAGCCAGCTTCCCTTTGCCAGTGTTTGGCACACCTTCCTATTGCTATTGTCCATCTGATGTTAGCCAGGATGTGATGTCTACCCTCTGTTCATTCCATCATTTTTGCTGCCATGATGGATCTTCCCCTCAAGTCTATAAGCCAAAATAAACCCTTTCCATCTGCAAACTACTTCTGGTTGGGTTCTTTGTGCAGCAATGAGAAGCTAACATCAACAGTTAAAATGGTGCTGAGATGTGGGGTTATTGTTGTTGCTAGAACCCCAATTCTATATCTTTGGCCTTTTGGAACTGATTTGCAGGAGGAATGTGGAAGGATTTGAACTTCAGCCTAAGAGACGCCTTGCAGTGCTGTAAGTACAGCTTCATGAATCATTCTGGTCAGAGTTAGAGAGACCTGAATTTAGTAAGGCCTCTGGACTATGAGATTTGGCTCACAAGGCTGAGAAAGAACTTTGTCAGAACTGGTCTAAGCAGTTTGTATGAGAGCCTTGCTGCATTCTGCCTACTTGTGTCCTGAGAATTTGTGCAGGGTTGCTTTGCGTAAAGATGGACTGATGTGAGCAGATTGAGATGGCACAGAAAGAAAGGAAATCTTTGGGCCAAAACTGTTGCCAGTTCAGGTGCAATTAAGAGATTGCAACTATTGAAATTAGGCCAGCTGATCTGCATTGGGACAGCAGGAAGACTGCAAACTCTTTTGAAGAAGGGAACCTGAATGCTGAAGGAGGTTTCCTGTTCTTCAAAGTCAGCTTTATTTCCTCCCTGGATTAACCAGTTGGTAGAGAGGGTCATTAAATTTGCAACACAGTTTTGGTTTTTGGTAATGGCCATAAGCAGTGTAAAGTATACTGGTTGGATTACCTGCATAGAGGCTCAATGGTGCCATAGGATGAATCCTGGGTTGAAGTGAAGACCCACTGAAATGCTAGGACTAGGGGATGGCTGCCAAAGAGAGCTGCCAGGACCTGATGAAGTTTTCCTGGACTGTGAGTAGCCAAGCTGGAGGGGCAGAATTGAAACTCCAGAGACCCTTTACTGGTTAGAATTATCAGACTTGAAGTTATAATTTGATGTTTGCCCTGTATGTTTAAATCTTTTATTGGTTCAATCTGTCTTTGCAATGCCCAATGATATCTTTTGCAGTGTGGATATTTATTCTGTGCCAATTTTTTTCAAATTATGGCTCAGTTTAAAGACCTTGAGATATGAGTATGTTTGAACAGCATTGAGATCAGTCTATGGGGGCCTAGGGATGGAATGTGGTGATTTGACTCGGGTGTCCCCCATAAACATACATGTTCTGAATGCTTAATCCCCATTTGATAGCAATTTTAGAATTAGAACTTTGTTGGAGGTGTGCTGTTGGGGGTGAGCTTATAATTGTTAAAGCCAGCTTCCCTTTGCCAATTTTTGGCACACTCTTCTGCTGTTGTTGTCCACCTGATATTGGTCAGGAGGTGATATCCAGCCTCTGCTCATGCTATCATTTCCCTGCCATCATGGAGCTTCTTCTCGAGTATGTAAGCCAAAATAAACCCATTCCTTCCACAAACTGCTTTTGATTGGGTTCTTTCTGCCAGCAATGAGAAAGCTGACTGCAATACTCTGATTGCAGTATTCAAAGGCTTCTCTGTTCCAAAATTCCAAATTCCTTCATATTCTCCCTGTAAAATGTAGTAAAAGTTTAAAAAACCACATGGCCAGGCTTATCACAGTAACAGCCCCACTCCTCAGTACCAATTTTCTGTTAAAGTTACCTTCCTGTTGCTGGGACAAAACAGCTGATCAGAAGAAGCTTATGGGAGGAAAGGGTTTATTTGAGGCTTATACTGTTGAGGGGGAGTTTCATCATGGTGGGGCAAAACATGGCACAGCAGGGGCTGGGCAGCACATCTTGCCACAGAAGCTGGGAGATAGATGCAAAAGTAAGCTAGCTTTGGCAAGAAGAGCTGAAGTATAATATCCCAAGTCCTACCCCAGCAACACACCTTCTCCAGCAAGAGTTTACCTCCTAAAATGCCACCGGTTGGGGACCTAGCATTCAAAACACATAAGGATATGGAGGAGGTCTCATTCAAACTATCATATAAGCCAAACTTGGGAAAACAAATATATGCAAATATCTGTTTCCCTCCCATATGTGGAACCTAGATTGTGTGTGTGTGTGCGTGCGTGCGTGCGTGCATGCGTGTGTGTGTGTGTGTGTGTGTGTGTGTGTGTGTGTGTGTGTGTGTTTGACATACTACTGACAATAGCCAAAATGTAGAATTAATCTATTGAATTTCTAAAAACAAATGAATGGGAAAAGAAAATGTGAAAATATGTGTACATGTATGCTTGAGAGTATGTAATGAAAAATTATTTGGCTTACAAATAAAAGGAAATCCTACTATTTGTGACAATATAAATAAACTTGGAGGACATTATGTTAAGTGAAATAACCAGATACTGGAAAATTCTGAATAATCTCACTTACATTTAGAATCTAAAAATATTGATATAGAAACAAAGAGTAGAATGGTGTTGCTAGGGGCTATGGAGTAGGAGTACATAGTTTCAGTCATGCAGAACAAATAAGATCTGGGTATCTAAGGTGCATCTTGTTGTGCTGTATATTTGAAAGTTGCTAAGAGAGCAGACCTTAAATATCCTCATAACCAAATGATGATTTTGTGAGGTGGTAGATGTGTTAATTAGCTTGATAGGGGTCATCAATTTATAATGTTATATGTAGATTAAAACATCACCTTAAATATATAAACTTTTCAGAACTGGTAAAGTGGCTCAGTAGGTAACAACATTTTCTCTGTAAGCATATGGGCCCGAAGAGCCCTGAGACCATGTGAGTTTGATCCCCAGCACTCACATAAACATCTGGGCATGACCGTGAATGTCTATAATCCCAGCCAAGCACAGATAAGAGAATAACTGTAGCTTCCTGATTTCAGGCAGTCTGACTACAAACAGTAGTTCCAGGTTCACTGAGTGGCTCCATCTCAAGGAAATAAATATCAGAATGATAGAGGAGGATATCAACATGCCTTCACACATGTGCATACAATATATATATGTATATATATATATATACATACACACATCACACTACACATATTATGGATACAAATGTATCAAAACTTTTTGTTTATAAATAACATTTCAATAAATTTAGAGAACATAAATTATTTTAAAAGATGGCAGGATTCAGTTAGAATTTTTCTTTATATCCTCTGATTCTTAATCCACAGAACCCTAATATTTAATAAATATTAGTCCCGACAGTAACTGGACTATTCCTATCTATCACTGTCTACCTTGTAAGAAAAAATTTAACTAGTATCTCTCCCTGCCCATGCCTCTTAGATCAGTTTCCCTTAGAAGCAAACTCTGGGATAAGGATTTGCATGCAAATTATTTTACATAGAAGTGTTCCTCTGGAAATAAACCAGTAAGGGTATGGAGGAAGCCAAATGGGAAAGGGGATGAAAACTGGCAAGAGTACAATTTCACATGAATTCCCAGACTTATACTTTTACCCAAAGGAAGTCTGAAGTGAAAATTACACAGCAGATTTTGGGGACAAGGAAGCTGGGTCTTGTATTCCCACACCAAGTCGTTGACCATATGCCCTGTCATTACAAGAGTAGGAATGCAAATCCAAAATCCTTCTTACCATGTACTAGAGCCAGTTTTTCATAATTCCCAACGATGAATTCAGTAATACCACATCGGT
This sequence comes from Zapus hudsonius, assembly GCA_004024765.1. Taxonomy (NCBI): domain Eukaryota; kingdom Metazoa; phylum Chordata; class Mammalia; order Rodentia; family Dipodidae; genus Zapus; species Zapus hudsonius. The sequence continues at coordinate 7,087 of PVHP010047084.1, forward strand.
AGCTTGAAATCGGCTATAGTGAATGTACTTAATATCGTGGAAAATTAACAAAATGGCAAACCAACATGTAAAGAGACTTTTACCACCAAGCCACTCTGTTGCTAAGGTTGATGATCTCATTCCTGTCTATCATAAAAGAGAGATACCCATATAACATATTGTTATGGTTTGATCCAGGTGTCCCCCACAAACAAATGAATGTGTTCTGATAGATCGATCCTCAGCTGATGGCAATTCGGGAATTAGAACCTCATTAGAGCTGTCTTGTTGGGGGCGGGCTTATGGGGGTTATAAACCAGCTTCCCCTTGCCAGTATTTGGCACACCTTCCTGCCGCTGTTTGCAGTGCTGTGGCAGAGGTGATGTCCAGCCCTCTGCTCATGCCATCGTTTTCCCTGCCAGGATGGAGTCTCCCTTCAAGTCCGTAAGCCAAATAAACCCATTCCTCCATAAGCCGCTTTTCCTTGGGTTCTTTCTGCGCAGCAACTAGAAAGCTTACCGCAACACATATGACAGGTTAACAAAAAGAAATCACAACACATTGGTTTGATGGTAGTTTCTATGATACAGAACTCTTCTAACTTAAGACTAAATCCAATTTATGCTCAGGTTTGATGAAGCATGACTGTTTTCTAGAAATATTATCACTGCCCGCCGCCCGCGGGGGCAGTGATCATACAGATACACACACACACACACACACACACACACACACACACACACACACACCGCTTGTGGGTTGATGAACGTGTCCTTTTTTATTGCGGGGAACAAGGCAGAATATATAGAGCTTCCTGGTCAATCAGAGGGCTAATGGTAAGAACCTGTTCATAACGGCCAATCGAGATCACCTCCTGAAACTCATTAAGCCAAGCCCCTCTTGGCAGGCTGTCAGGTGCCATCCAAGACTAAACCAGGGTGTGCCTCCAAAGGCCCGCCCCCAAAGGCTTTAGCCCCCGACAAAATATAATCCCACCAAAAAGGTAAGATCTGATCATAAAAGACTGAGGGAGGAAACCCAGCAAAGCATATCTGTTCAGATTCTACTCTTCTTTAGGCTCTCTGTGAAATATTCCTCCTTTGCAGATATTCTAACAGGCACTTAGAAGCTCCTTTTTCTGTAAAGCACTGATAATCACTTGGGTACACACCATCCTTGCATCTCTGCCTTTGTTCTGTGTCTATCTCCTTTTCTTTGCCTCAGGCTCCTGCCTGACTCTGCATAGGTAAGTTTATCATTCAAGAAGCATCTGTATACCCAACCCATCTCATCCTCCTACAATGCTTAGGGCACAGAGATGAAAGTCATATTCCTAAAGCTTAATCATCTTGGATCCCAAGAGCAGCAGAATATAGAATGTCAGACACCGACCCTCCAACTGAGGGCAAATATATATAATGGTGAGGCTAAAACCTGGAAAAGAAAGCCAGATTGACCCCCTCAAGCAATAATAGTGGTAACAACTTCTTGAAGCCTTACAGAACCAGAATTTAAGATAATAGTCAACCAGACCATATCTTGACCAGGACTGCTTATTTTTGCATACCTCTTGCCCCTGACCCAATTCTTCTTCTATTTAAATCTAAAGCTCATACCAGTTTTCCAAAGATGGACTTGGGGTCAATGGACCCCTTTATCTGTTCCTCTTCCCATGGCATGTGCTGGTTAAGTGTCCTTTCTTTGCTTTTCACCAATACTTATCTCTTTAATTGATATTTTGCAATGAGTGGCTGGCACTAGCCTGATGGGGCTGCTGGAAGAAGGGATTTTTCCTTAAAAATCTCAGTTACAACCTAGGGCAGGACACCTTCTGGAATCTAGGTTGTACATATACAGATGAAGTGATATTTGTGATTAGAGACAATCCTCTGGCACCTGCCACTACTAGCAGCAAGACCAGCAGAAGATGGAAATATAGCATTGAGGAAAGGAATATAGGGGTTCTGAATAGAATTCCATTAGTCAAAAAGACATTAGCACATATCTACTGTACTCAGATATGGACCTACCCTTAGTTACTTCTTCCCAAGTTCCATGTGAACCTAGGAAGCACCTCCATTCCTGAATCTCTCTGTCCCTGGCACCTGCTTGTTCTTCAGATGCACTAATTCATGGGCTCAGTGGTTGTGATTAAGAGGGTCTCATTTAAAAACATGTACTCCTCTCTGCTGGATCCACTGTTGGCAGTTATCTGACAAGAGAGGCTTCACAATGACAGCACCTTCTCCATTAACAAAGAAGACACATAGAAATCAAGGTTGTTTTCTTCCAGAGAGAAGAGAACAAAGAGCAGTATCCAACATTGCAGCCACTGACTTACAAGCTTATGACTACTTTCATTTCCATGGAAACAGAGCAGAACAGGAAAAAGAAAGGCTTTTTAGAATAATAGAGGGTTTTATGTTGTGATTTTTTTCAAATAAAGCCAGCAAGGAGTCTCCATTTTCTCAGTCTTGACCCCCACATCAATCTCCAAAGAAGCCAATAGTTTTCAGGACAGAGTGGCAAAAGGGCACCTCCTCACCCACCAGGCCTCCCTATCAGCCAAGGAAGCCTGTGCTAGCAGATCATCCTATGTCAGTCCTGAAGAGGGAGAGATAATCAAGAGAAAACAAAAATAGCCACCAGTAAGGGAAAAGAACTCTTATATAAAGAAAGCCCTAATTCTTAAAAATATATTTTAATATATAATATATTATTATATTATATATACATAGAGAAAAGATTCATGGCTCCCTAAAATATTTTGAAATTGCAATAAAACTTCATATGTCAAGGGGCTATGAATATACCAGCACACCACATCCCCCTTTCCTAGGTACTTTGGAGACAGATGGTCAGAGCAACTGGCCCTTGAGGCATCTTGTCCTTAATCCAAAGGTCAACAGCACCTATGAGTGTTATGCTCTTGGCATCCAGCCTGAGTTCATGGAGTTCAACCTCCTGATCAGAGCTTTCCAGAGCATGCCTGATTTGCTTCTTGCAAATTTCATTGAAAGTAACCATTTTAAGAGGAGTGAAAAATCCAACAGCCCATGACCAACTGCTGTGGAGAAAGTAGAGAACTGAAGCAAAAGGACACAAGAATAAACTATGAGTGGGGTTCTCCCTTTTCAGAAAGTTTAGTTTGCCTTGGTAACCAAAACTCATAGTTGCCATGGTGATGAGTACAGTTGCTAAGGAAACCTGGTCTTGTAGGCAGAGCCTTAAAAAATACAGAACTTTCTAGGACCCTAGGTTTAGGCCCTTAAGTTTACTAAGTGATAGCTTCTTCCAGAAGTAGCCTCTGAGGTGAGGATTTAAGTAGGATTGATTTACAAAGGAAGTGTTCCTTAGACAATGTGGTAAGAGATGGGGGAAGAAAACATCCAAGGGTGTGAGCTTAGGTCATGTTCCAGCCTCAGGTAGTCCTATACAGAGGTACAAAGCATAGACTGTTCTTAAGGTTCACTAGGTTTGGGTTTTGAGGGTTTTTGAGAGTGATGGAGCCTTTCTCAGCTTTAATGGGTTTAGCTTGGGGTTAGCTTAGGGTATTAGAGTACAGGACACTCATGGTTACTAAAACTCCCCAAGGCTCTTGAGTTTGTTGTCTCAAGGTGTCATGAAATGGCAAATGAGGACAGAAGGAGGGTATGCAGGCTAACTTTATTAGAAAGAAATAGAACAATGCTCCCATAGAGAGGGGAGGAGACTCAGAAAGAACTGCCAGCCAGCACTTGGAACTGACATGGGGTTTTTAATGGGTTTGAAATGAGTGGTGACTCTTGTGGAAATCAGGTATAGTGTAACAGTTACATTATCACTGCTGAGGCAACACAAAACATCCAACAAGAGACAGCTTATAGGAGGAAAGGATTTATTTCAGGCTTACAGTTTCAGGGAGAAGCTTCCTCATGGTAGAGAAAGCATGGCAAAAGGTTCACATCATATATCAGCAGGAGAGAGAGAGAGAGAGAGAGAGAGAGAGAGAGAGAGGTCTGAGCTAGCATTGAACACACGATGGACTGGACTAATCAACTTTAGCAAGGTTCCATCTTCCAAAGGCCCCACCATCTGGGAAATAAGTAGGAAATTTGATTACAAATACTTGAGGCTATGGAGGATACTTTACATTTAAACCACCACATTCCACCCCTAGCTCCCATAGCCATAATGATCTCTCAATGCAAACTGTATTCAGTCAGTCCAAATGTAAAAGTCCTGTGGCTAGGAAGATTGCTCAATAGTTAAAGGTGCTTCCTTTCAACTATAAAGTACCCCTAGACTTTACCAATCCCAACACTGTCCAAATGTCCAAAGTCTCATCTGACATTTAACACAATCTCTTAACTGTAAGCACTGTAGAATAAAAACACAAGTTAAATAAGTCCAACAAAAAATGGCACAAAGTAAACATTCCCATTGCAAAAAGAAGACATAATTAGAATAGATTGGACTAATGCAAGATCAGTAACCAGCAGAGCAAACATCAAGTCCTACAGCTCAATGTCTGGTATCTGGGACCTAAGATAAAGTTCTCCTGATTCCAAAATGCTGAATTCCACTCCTGCATTTTGCTGCTTGTTTTCTGGGCTGACCCACTGTAGCCAGAGCAAGCAACTTTCCTTAATGGCCATGCCACAGTCCCGGCATCTCCAGAATCCTGGGGTCTCCACTGAAACACTCAATTCATCTTCATAGCTACAATGACAAGGAAGTGAAATCTAGGCTCTGCTCTACTGTCTTTCTCCTGACAGCATTAAGCTTCCCCTCAAGACTGTAAGCCAATATAAACAACTTTCCTCCATCAGCTGCTTTTGGTCAGGTGCTTTATCCCAGCAATGGAAAGATAAATGCAACAGATGACAGCCTTTATTATGCTGAGATGTTCTTAAAGGTAATTTTAGACAGTATTTTTAGCATATCTGTATTTTGGCTAGGACTTATCATGTAAGCTCAGGTATAAAATTGTTCACTATGGCATTGTATTGGCTTTCAGAAAGTTCTGAATTTCATATTTTTGGATTAGGGATACCAAACTGTATTTTCTATCACATATAGTTTTCTGTACTTGTGCTGCTCTAACATTAAGAGGTGGAGTCTGTATCCCTTCCCCTTAAGCCTCAGTAGAGTGTTTTTTGCCTACATGAACCCACAGAACATGAAGAAAGTTATACTATGTAACTTTCTACATAACAAAACTTCTCTACATTTCTGAGTCTTTTGAGATGCTCCCTCTTAGAAGAAGCTATTGTGCTCTTCAGGAACCTAAAATGAGCCTATACAGAAAGACTTAACCAGGGCTGGAGAGATGGCTTTGTGGTTAAAGGCACTTGTGTGCAAAGCCTGATGGCCCAGGTTCAATTCCCCAGTCCCCATGTAAAGCTAAATGCACAAAGTGATGTATGTGTCAGAAAGACTGAACCTTTACTGAATCCCTTAGTAAAGGAAGAGACACTCTAAGAAGTGACACTTATGCCTCTTCCTTCTGCTATCAGATTATCAACTTTTTTTTCAATTACAAAATGAGTATATTTCACATAAATGCAGGAGCCTGGGGCTTGAAGTGGATCTCTAAGGAAAAGATACAAAGGGCTTCCATTCTTTATCTATTAAAGAAATGGATCTATGAACAAAGAATTCTTTTTTTTATTGTCCATAATGAGTTACAACATTTACTGGGCAAACAATGAGTTGTTATCCCCAATTCCCCACTGCCCTCCCCTCTCCCCTCCACTGGATAACCTCCTCCATGGGTCGTCTGGATCAGACCTTGTGACAGGGGACCATGGATAGCCTAGTATTCAGCCAGGTTCTCCTGGCCATGCCTCTGGATAATCTCCCCCACCATGGCTCTTACAATCTTTCCGCCCCCTCTTCCGCATAGTTCCCTGAGTCGTGGTGGATGAGTATTAAGGCTGCTTTAAGGTTGTGAGCTTAGAGGTCTTTGTGTCGAAATCATTGGTTTCT
>PVHP010047086.1:0-5000 GCA_004024765.1 Zapus hudsonius
TTCTTTCTTTCTTTCTTTCTTTCTTTCTTTCTTTCTTTCTTTCTTTCTTTCAAGGTAGGGTCTCACTCTAGCCCAGGCTGATCTTGAATTTACTATGTAGTCTCAGGGTGGCCTCAAACTCACAAATCCTCCAACCTCAACCTCTTGAGTGCTGGGATTAAAGGCATTCACCACCATATCTGGCCTCCAATTTATTTTCATAAATTAGATCTCTCAACTGAGCCCGGAGCTCAATGACTGGGCTAGAGAAGCTAGCCAACAAACCCCAGGCAAGCTCTTGTCTCCACCTCCCCAGGCCTTGGAATAAAGGTGTGTGCCACTAGGACTGCCATTTTATGTGGGTGCTGGAGATCCAAACCCAGGGTGTTTTAATGTTGTCATGGCAAACAAAACACTTTGCCACTGAGCCATCTCTCCAGCACCGAAATCAAAGTTTAAAGTGCATTTGTGTCAATAAAACAAATCTATCTGATGCATTACCCCCATCCACTTTCTTTACATCTAGTGCCAACCCTGCTCAAACGCTTGTCTGCTTTGGCATCCTGTCTCCTTTTGCTCTGGGCCCTAGGTATTAAATAGTTTTGAACTGCTCTGTGGGTCCCAGGGCTTACTAAGGGTTAGCCCTTTTGAGGCTCTGAAGCATCTTGTCTGCGGATGAGGGTCATATTCAGAGTCCATCTCAGTCAGCTACCACTTGGGTACATAAATATTCTGCTTAGAGGTGGGGATGTGGCTCAGTGGGTAGAGTGTTTGTCTAGCATGTAGAAAGTCCTAGGCACTCTTCCAGCACTACATAAACTAAGTGTAGAGGTACACACCTCTCATTCCAGCACTTGAGAGATGGAGGCAAGGAGGATCAGAAGTTCAAGGCTGTTCTTGGCTACATAGCAAATTTGAGGCTAGCCTGGACTAAATGAGATTCTGTCTTTAAATAAATAAATGAATAACTTATAGAAGATTCTGCTTACAGATTCCTGAGAGATTTGATAATTTTTCAAATATTTATTTACTTATTTATTTGAGAGAGGGAGGGGAGAAGAAGGAGGGAGGGAAGGAGGGAGAGAGAGAGAGAGAGAGAGAGAGAGAGAGAGAGAGAACATATGGGTGTGCCAGGGATTCCTGCTGCTGCAAACACAAACTCCAGATGCATGTCCCACTTTGTGCACCTGATTTTACTTGGGTATGGGAACTCAAACCTGGGCCATTAAGTTTTGCAAGCAAGCACCTTTAATTACTGAGCCGTCTCATGCATCTTTGGTTCATGGTAATACATGCTAACTTAAGTCAAGTTGATTGATTACTTCAAAGGAAAAATCTTGGAGATTTGCAGAACAGTGGAAAGGGACCACTCAACTCCATTCTCATCTGCAGAGTTCCTGTCCTGTGCCCTCATCCTGCTGGCCCCTTCCTGAAATTCCAATTGCCACACTTTCTGAGCCTTTTATTTCCCAGAATTTGCTGTTAACTTCACCCTTCATCTCATTTTTTTTTCCTGCTTCTGCTCCAGTGAACATATTGATCATGTCTGGTCTCCTAGTCAAAATGGCATATATTAACTTGTAATGAATCTAAAAAGTGATATCATAAGTGAAAGCAGTATGCTTGGCCAACATTGTTATAAGCATGCAAATGCAATCATGAGAATTTCAGACAAATCAATGCAGTAGCAAACAGCTTGGCCATATTCTGTCAACAAATAGACTTTAGAACCCTGAGAGAGACAAACTTAGACCCAGCTTGTGGAGACACCCCAGCCAGCCGTGCCTAAGAGCAGCTTCGATATTGCCTGGTAGAACCGCTGATCTGTCTCCCGGGTTGAGTACACCCACAACCCTCCCATCCTGCCTGCTGAAGTCACCCACTGAGATGAGTCCCTCTTCTGCCTTGTGAGGATGACTGTCCTCTGACTCAGAGTAAGTTCTACCATATTTATTCACAGGTTTATCTGCTCATTCATTCATTATTTATTATTTAAACTATGTACAGTGAGGAGGTTTGAGGCAAAGTGAGGAAGACATTGGGTGAGAGTTACTTTGGCTAAAGTGGAGAGTCACTGCAGGGAGCTCAGTGGAATTGGTAAACTAGCCTGGACTGGAGAAAGTTAGAATAGACCCTGGAGGAGATAATGAACTACCTGTCTAAGCGCTGCTGGGTCCTAGTGCCCTGTAGACTAGCACATGCTCACATGAGCCAGCCGGTCCCAAAGCACAACATACATGCTTCATGTAATGATTTGAATCTGAAATGTTCTCCACAAGCTCATGATTTCAACACTTGCCCCCACCATCCAGTAGCACTATTTGGGGAGACTGAGAACTCTTAAGGAGGTGGAAGTCGGTCAGTGGGGGTGGGCCTTTGAATGTTATATTGCTACCTCGCTCTCTACTTTATCTCCATCATGATGAGAACAGCCTCCACCCCAGCAGCCATGAACTGAGCTTCCAGAGAGGACTGTGAGTAGTCTCAAAACAATGAAATGACAAATGTTTGAGATGACTAATATGCCAATTACCCAATTACAAATATATTGGTCTTCACATTGTACTCCATAAATAATGTACAATTACTTGTTGTCAAAGTAATTTAAGGGAAAAAATAATTTAAGAGGCTGGAAAATGGCTCAGCAGTTGAAGGTGCTTACTTGCAAAGCCGGCTGACCCAGGTTCAATTCCCAAACCACCCATGTGAACCAGAAGCAACAAGTAGCACAGGTGTCTGGTGTCTGGAGACTCTGATGTGCCCAGAAACACACATACATACATGTGCTGGGGAGATAGCTCAGTGGATAGACACACTTAACTATGCAAGCATGATGACCTGAGTGTGAAACCCAGAACATACACTAAGTTGTATACAGTGGCCCTGGTGTTTGTAATCCCAATGGACTTATGGTGAGAGGGGAGCTGGAGCTGGAGAATGCCTTAAAATGCATGGTCCCGAGGGCCTGGTGAATGCAGCTGTGCACTAGAGACATGGCCTCAAACAAGATGAAAGGCAAGATCAACACCGGAAGTGGTCTTCCAGCACACACACACACACACACACACACACACACACACTGGGGGTCAACACTATTCCTGAAGGTGCCACTTCCATTGTATAGAGCAGGGTGTGATATGTGTTCTGGCTAGAATGGGAGGATTTACTGTGAATTTCTGGGAATGTGCTATACAGTGGTGCTTCATCTGTGACATCTACCAGGTCAATAGGCTAGCATGCAGGCTCCACTGTCAGCCTTTATTCCTGCTGGTGGAGAGCCATCTGCCCTCTGTTCTGTTAGTCTTCCCACCAAGGCCCCCGAAGGAGCCTGCATCTTTGCAGAACCATTTAAACATAAAGCTTTAAGGCAGGTACAAGAGTACTTGTGATCATTTCTGACAGCTATGCACACCAACCAACAAAAATATTCCTGACACTCTCCATACGCACAACAGCCCGCGGGTACATTGCTGTAGAGGGTATGTGAAGGGTGAAGCAAGATCCACCTAAAGAAAAGAATCTCATTTGCGCTTTCAAACAAACACATGAGGCAACTGAGACCTACAGCAGGTGACACAGAGGGCTTCCGAGAAGCCGCTCACCAGCGTAAGTACATGCAGCCTGTTCTCTCAGTGGAAACCTTGACTCTCAAGGTCTATGCTGCCTGACACATATTCCTTCCAAGGATCTTAACATCCCGAATACAGGACCAGCATGTTTCCTTTCAATGATTCTGCACATGAGAGTAGGGTGGTTAATTTTCATTGTCTACTTGACTATATTTAGAATATCCTAGGAAACACAAGTTAAGGTGTGTCTGTAAAAGCATTTCCAGACAGCTTTAACTGAGGAGGGAAGATGGGCTGGGGTCCCAGACTGAATAACAAGGGAAAGGGAGGAAGCCAGATCAGCATCACAGTCATCTCCCTCTGCTTCCTGACTATGGACACAATGTGGCCAGACACCTCACTCCTGCCACCATGCCTTCCCTTCTGGGATGGACTATATTCATCAAAACTTTAACAGCTTGAGCTGGAAACCCCCTCCCTATTGACTGTCAGGATGCTGAAAAGAGCTATCCAGCATGCAGCCTTTTGGGAGAGAGGAGTCATCTGTGGTGTTAACCAGTAGTGCACCCTGCAAGCTTTGCAGATAACCAGCCAGGCCAGATGGGCCAACTGGTACAATAGTGGTATGTCTGTTGTAGGGGAACTGACTACTCTGATTGCACTGGAGGCTCACTCCATGGGAAGGTACTAAAACCTAGTCAAAAGTCTATGGACATAAACCCCAGAAGAATAATGACTACTATTGTCTGGCTGAATGGATATATTACATCCATCAAACTGCCCTCTAAACACTTATGTTTATACCCATATATTAATACTACTCTCACTTTACATTAGAGAAGCTTCTCTTTTAGATGGCAGTAACCACTGGAGTGACTCAAAACTCATCATAGTGCTGAAAAGAAGTGACAGTGGAGTGTTCAGCACTAATTAAGATATCTCTATCATACCCTCCAAGGTTCAGGGTCCGGTGCAAAAGAGGTGGCAGAAAGAATCTAAGAGCCAAAGGAAGAGTAGTACTGCTTAGAACACTGTTTTCCAGATACAAACTGGCCTTGATATTCATGGCTTCACAGTGCCTGACACTTCCTACACAAGACCTTCATAATGGGAGGAAAAAATGACGACATCAAAATAGGAGAGAGACTAGTTGGAAAGAAGGTATTCAATGGAGGGGGGATTTGGGAGGGAGAGGAAATAGGGTTGGTGGGAGGGACTTATCAAAGTTTATGATCTCTACTTAAGGAAGTTGTCAATAAAAAAGTTTTAAAAACTCAACAGCCAAAAATAATCCTGCCATGCTTAAATTGCTTTTGTCAGGTGTTTTATCATAGCAACAAGAAAAGCAACTAATACAGGGGGGGATTTTAAGAACAACTTTTCCTTCAGAGGAAGCATTAACCACTGTGTTGCCAATGAACCTCTTCCAGCCTGTCCTGCACTCCCCTTATC
>PVHP010047086.1:7500-12973 GCA_004024765.1 Zapus hudsonius
AGTAATTTCACTGACAGTCTTTGCCTTCCATGACTAACCAGGAAGTACTTTCAAATTTTACATTGGGCTTTTTCATCAGCTTAAATATTTGTTCAGCTTCTGGTTAAAAAGTTAAAACTTAATTAAACAGCATAAATAAAAACCAAGCACTATAGGAAAAATGACTATAAGAAAAAGAATATGATATATCATCATTATATACACAGTTCCACTGCTGGGTAAAGCCTTATGTCAAGTCAGTATAAAGAACACCTGGATTTTAATTTTAATTTTTTGTATGTATGTGGTGTGCTACATGTGTATATACATGTTCATAGGCGTGTGGGTGCACATGCGTGTGTGTGTGTGTGTGTGTGTGCCAGAGGTTAATGTCATGTGTCTTCCATAATCACTCTCCACCTTATTCTCTGAGACAGGGTCTCTCACTGAGCCTAGAGCTACACTAGCTAGTCAGTGAAACCCAGGAGTCCACCTGTCTCTGCCTCTTAGCACTGAGAGTCCATCACAATGCCTGGCATTTTGCATGAGTTTTGGGGATTTGAACTCAAGTGTTCATGCTTGCATGGCAAGCACTTTACCCAGTGAGCAGTCTTACCCACCCAAGTCTCTGACCTTTACACAATGTTACCATCATAGTTCTCAGTTGTCCTTCCCACAGAGTCTAAATTGTACCATGTTTTAACAGACACCCAGATTCTGCAATAGCAAAGTTGTCCCAGGCTCCAAAGTGGTACAAGGTGACTTTTTAGTTCAAGAGATGCATAGCTGAGATATAATTTCACAACCCAGTGGCCAGAACTTAAGTGCTAAGTTTGGAATGAGGCCCAGGGTCACCAATTATATGTGCTATAAATTTACAAATGACGAAGGGTGTGTAGGGTTGGGTGTAGGCCAAAGGGAAGGATACCTCTAGGGTACAGTGCTACCGTTTTGTTTTGAGAATTAAAATCTCAGGACATGTCGGGGTTGGTAAATGGGTGTTAGGAAGGAAGATTAGAAAAAGATAAATGCTTCAATCCCAGCACTTGAGAGGCAGAAGTAGGAGGATTGCCATGAGTTCAAGACCACCCTGAAACTACATAGTGAATTCCAGGTCAGCCTGGGCCAGATCAAAACCATACCTTGAAAACAAACAAACAAGAAAAAAAGAAGGAAGGAAGGAAGGAAGGAGGAAGGAAGGAAGGAAGGAAGGAAGGAAGGAAGGAAGGAAGGAAAGAGAAATGTAGAAGTAACATTTTTTTTGTGTGTGTAGTATTGGGAATCAAACCCAGAGCCTTGCTCATGCCAGGGAAATGCTCAACCACTGAGCTACAAACTACATACAGTCCAAGACCAATATTTATTAATACTCCATATTCAGTATTCTGCCAGTCATAGTACTTGACATGATATAGATATATAATCCACAGGGAGCAAATGCCATTCTATTTTACAGAGGCAAGACTGAAATCAACGAGGGTGAATTTCAAAGATAAGGTCTGATTCCACAGCTGGGGGTGGGGGAATTATTCTGATATCAACTAATATTGAATGAACTGGTTTGAACAAAGTCAAGCAATTTTCTTATAATTAAAGAATTTCTCATAATTTTTTGTTTGTTTATTTTATTGAGACAAGGTTTCACTCTGTAGCCCATGTAGCCTTTCTTGCTGCAATCACAATGCCTCAGTCTCCTGAGTGCTGAGATAACAAACATGGCCATATCTCATATTTTGGATGGTGATATGAAATTAAAATCCCTGAGAAGGACATGTGGGAAGCAGAAATACCAAAACTTTAGATGCTTAGAGAAAAGGTCACAGATAGAATAATTACCTCTTAGTTTTAGGAATGTGAAGTGTTTCTGGAACCCAGGGAAAGGTTGAATCCCAGGTATCTTTGCACACCTGTGTCTGATAACATGGCTCACCCTAATTGGGTGGCTGATCCATATAAAGGAGCCTAACCATGGGAGCCAGCCCTCTTTCTTTCCTTCGTGTGATTTTTGCCTGAACAGAAGTGCACAAGTCTGTCTCTCTGCTTCCAAGCCTGGCTTCTTTCAGCCTGGGTATTTTCCTGCTTGTTCTACACGTGTCTTGCTTTGGGGTGTTTTTTTTTTTCACTTTGATTACATGTATGATTTTCCTTTGATCTCTGAATCCTTCACTATTTCTTAATCCTCTCTGGTCTTTTATTCAGAGGGAATAATTTTGCTCTTATGCTTTGACTTCCATGTTTGGGTATATGTGTCTCTCCAGAGTCCTTTTAAATCCCAGAGACTGCTCTGTGATGGAGATTCTCTTGAATTGTTCAGCTAACATCCTCCCTGGATCTTAATTCCCCCTAAAGTAAATCTCATCATTCATAATTTCTTCCTAAATAAACTTCATAATTCATCATTTTTTAAAAAAGTCGGGTCAAGGTTATGTCTAACATCAAGATGCATACATGCATTAACATCAGGTGCATTAAAGAAACAAGTTTCCAGGTTGAGGAGATGTCTTGGTAGGTAAAGAGCTTGCTACATAAGCATACGGACCTGAGTTCAGATCCTCAGCCCCCCAAAAATTCCAGGTATGGTGAAATGCACCTGTAATCTCAGTGCTGGGGAGGAGGTGAATCCCTTGGGTAAGCTGGTAAACTACACTAGCAATCAGGGAGCTCTGGATTCAGCAAGAGACCCTGTCTCAAACAATAAGGTGGAGATTAAAAAAAGAAGAAGGTGGAGAATAATTGAGAAAGACTTCCGGTGTTAGCCTCTGGCCTTCACATGGACCTGCTCACACATGAATACACGGTCTTGCACATCCAACACATGCAATACACAAAACAGTTTCTGACTGTGAGTACATGTCTCAGTGGGTAAAGTGCTTGCTGTTCAAGCCAGAGTACCCAAATTCACTCCACAAATCCCATGTAAAAATCTGGAAGCCATGATGGGCTTCTGTAATCTCACCACACTGCTGGCCAGATAGTAGATACAGGAGAATTTTATGGAAACTTGTGGAAAATGCAACAAAGAATAATAGCAGAGTGAGAATCTAGAGAAAAACCCGGTCTCAAATGAGGTGGACACATGATCTGTAACCCTAACCTTCCCAAAAGCTGTTCTCTGACCTCCACGCATGCATTGTACCATGCATGCCTGCATGCACACAAGTTTCTAAACATTCTTTTTTTGTCGTCATGATCTTCTCTGTTAATAATAGACTGATGAATATAAATGTAGTTCATTTGAAATTTGAGGTTAATTTAACATAAACATTGAATGTTGATTGATTGACCAAGACAGAGTCTCATGTATCCTAGGCTGGCCTTGAGTTTGCTATGTGACTGAGGATGACCTTGAACTTCTGATCCTCTCCTCCTCTACCTCTAAGTATGTGCCATCACACCCAGTTTATGTGGTGCTGGAGATCAAACCCAGAGCTTCATGCATGCTAGATGAGCCTTCTACTAACTGAGATACCTCTCCATTCCCAATGTTGAATATTCAAATAGTAATAAGTCATTACCACTTCCATATTTATCTGCCCATTAGTAAAAAATTCCGTGTGTCAACTAGCTAACTTTTTCCTACAGTATGTACAGTTTTTCACATATAATCAGCCCCCCCAAAAGTGGTATTTATTGAAAACTTTACACACTACACATCTTCCTGTAATTTATAGCTGTTATGGTTTGAGTGTAAAATGTCCAACATGGATTCCTGTTTTGAATTCTTGCTCTCTTGGGAGACTGTGGAACCTTTAGAAGGGTGGGGCTTACTGCTAGAAGTAGGCCACTCAAGAACAGCCTTTAAAGGTAATAGCCTAGCCCTGGTCCTGGTCCTAGCCTGCTCTCTGCTCCCCAGTCAGCTATGGTGTGAGGCACCTCTGTCATATATTCCCTCCTCCATGAACTTGGTCATGCCTTCCTCACCATGGTGGACAGAGAGCCTCTGACACCATGAGCCAAAACAAATCTTTTCTCCCATAAGATGTTTCTGTCAAGTGTTTTGGTCACAGTGAGTACAATAATATCCCTTGACTTTAATATCAAGAGAAAAATAGGTCACATTTCAAATACTGAGAGAATAAGAAGAGAGAAAGAAAGATATGTTGCCTGTGACTACTATGAGCCACATTGAGGATGAAGAAATAGTGAAGGATTCAGAGATCAAAGGAAGATCACTTGTCTCAGTGGTTAAGGCACTCTACCCCTTTGCCCACAGCAGAATGACACAGAGAAGAATCCAATAGTAGCAGTAGTCTTCACTCTGTGTGTGACTTTAATAAATATTAGTCCCACAACTTCTTTAACCTCAGTATTTTGACAGTGCAATCATCAAATAAGCTTTGTACATGTTAACTACTTAGAAATAGTATGGAGATTACATTTAATTTAAGAAAAACATCTCTGATGGTGAATATAAAATGTCCCCCATAGCCTCATGTCTTTTGAATACTTGGTCCCCAGCAGGTGGGCAATTTAGATGGTGGAACCTTGCTGCATGAAGTATGTCACTGGAGGTGGACCTACTAGGTGTTAGCTAGCTAGCTCACTCTTTCTGCTAATCCCCAGCCGATGTGAGAGGATACAATGCCCAGCCTCTGCTCTGCCATGTTTTCCCAGCCAGGATGAAACTTCCCTTTGAAACCATATGCCTGAAATGAATCCCATAAGCTGCTTTTGGTTGTGTGTTTTGTCCCAGCAATGAGAAGGTAACTATAACAACATCTAACAAAAATATTATTCTCAAGCTGACCATGGTGGTACACATCTATGTTCCCAGTGTTCAGGAGGCAGAGGCAGGAGGATTGCCACAAGTGTGAGGCCAGTGAGACTATGTTGGTTTGAATGAGTTATCCTCTATAGACGCACATGTTTTGAATGTTTGGTCTCCAGCTAGTGGCAGTTTGGGAGGTTGAGGTTGGCTAGAGGAGGTGTGTCACGGGGAGTAGACCTACAGGTCCTTTGAGGATCACTAGGTGTCTACCAGCTTCCTCACTTTTGTAGCTACCTCACAGATGATGTGATGCCCAGTCTCTGCTCTGCCATGCTTTCCTTCCATGATGAAGCTTCTCCTCAAAACCAGAAGTCGAAGGGCTGTAGAAACGACTCAGTGGTTAAGGCACTTGCCTGCAAAGCCTTATGACCTAGGTATGACTCCCCAGTACCCAGACAAAGCCAGATGCACAAAGTGGGGCTCGCTCCTGGAGTTCATTTGCAGTGGCTAGAGGCCCTGGTACACCCATATTCATTCATTAATTCTCCTCCCCTCTCTCCTTGCAAATAAATAAATATATTTTAAAAGCTAGAAATTGAACAAGTTTGCAATCCCACCAGCAGTGAATGAGGGTTCCTTTTTCCCCACATCCACGCCAGCAACGATTGTTGTTGGTTTTCTTTATGATTGCCATTCTGACAGGGGTAAGATGGTATCTCATTGTGGTTTTGATTTGCATTTCCCTGATGCTTAAGGATGCTGAGCACTTTCTTTTTTTTTTTTTTT
>PVHP010047087.1:0-13072 GCA_004024765.1 Zapus hudsonius
AAGAAATTACTGTGTCTCACATACTTCTCTGCATAGAAACAAAGCATTTATGTTTCCAGTTTTCCCACTTAATGGCAGAATTGTGAATTACCCCTTCTCTATTAACATATTGACACTACTGATTTACCAAATTAGCACAGAGGTTAATGGCATAGACAGGTTTGGGTTTCAAATCCTAGCACTGCCATTCAATTAGGTATTTGACCTTGAAAAAATAAAAAAGCAACTTAATCTCTTCCCCCATAGTTTTCTCATCTGCAAAATCAACTTAATGACAGCTTCTTTATTTTGAAGAGTTAATGAGTTAAACACCACACAGCAATTTGCATATAGCACCAGGTACACAGTAAGGGTTGTTTGATAAATGTTTGCTGTTATTACCTTTTCATTTGATTATTTCAATTCCTAGCATAACCACAAAGAAATAAAGCACAGAATGAGTGTCCAAGCAAAGGGGAATGAGGAAGTAGAGCCCTTCCCCGAGGTATGCCTCCTTTACTTTGCTGTGAGGACAGTAGGCACCCCTAGGTGCTGTTATTACAATCACAGCACTCTTGCTTAACCTTGAATTGCAATTAGAATAAAATCCAAAGTCCTGGGCTGGAAAGATGGCTCAGCAGTTAAGGAGCTTGCCTGCAAAGCCTAATGACCTGGGTTTGATTTCCCAGTACCCATATAAAGCCAGATGCTCAAAGAGGTGCATGCATCTGGAGTTTGTTTATTGTGGTTGGAGGCCCTAGTGTGCCCCTTCTCTGTGTCTGTCTTCTTTCTATCTCTCTATATCTCTCAACTTGCAAATAAATAAATACAATATTTTTTTAAATCCCAAGTCCTAACCCTTAGCCTCTCTCTGCCTCCAACTCTTCACCAACCTTATCTCTATGTACAATTATATTATTCATTTGTTCCTGGGCTAGGCTCTCTGTCTACCCACTAGACTACAGTTCTATGACAATAGAGCTTCATGCCTTCCCCGTGGCCATCACCAGCACCAGAAAAGAACACACACTAGGTAGGCAATGCATGCATGTTGACTGAAGAGATATTCATAAATAGGAATACTAGAGTTCTGGGAGTTTAGGGTTTATGGGAAATTGTGCATGTGTCTCAAGACATTAATATTGTCTCATTAACATGCTGAATCAAGGGAGGAAATACATGTCTACACAGAAAAGGAAACTGCCGAGACGAAAGCCAATGTCAGAAAGGTTTTCTCATGCCTAGGGCTCAGTGTCACCCCCATTGTAATAAAGGATGGAAGAGGACTGTGGGCGTAGCTAAATTTGGAGGGTTTTTGCCTAGCGTGCATGGCACTCTGGGTTCAACGCTAGGCACCAAAACTAAAAAAAAAATAAAAATAAATAAAAATAAATGATGTAAGAATTTCATTTCTGGGTATGCGTACATATTGTGTTATGATGTTTGAGCATGTTCCTGTGTGGGGACTACGCATGCCATGATGCATATGTGAACTCTCCATCTCGTCAGAAGCACGGTCTCTCATTCCTGCTTGTTCACCAGGATAGCTGGTCCTGAAGCTGCTGGTGAATTCTGTCTCTGCCTCCCATCTCATCATAGATGTGCTGGGATTACAGAAGCCCCCAACAGCTTTGGGTTTTCAGTGGAGACTGGAGAGCCAAACTCAGTTTTTCACACTTGCTCGGGTACTTAAGTTTGCATGGCAAGTGCTTTATCTATCCCCTGAGTCATCTCTCCAGGCCAGGATGGATTTCTGTCTGAACAATGTGGTGGTCTGGCCCAGTGGCCCAGCAAACTGTACTAAAGCAGAAAGAGAGCTGAGTCCGAATTCCAGACCGGGGCACCAGCTGCCTCTGAAACCTTGGAAAAGTTTCATCTCTCTGTGATTTTAACTCTTCCTCCAAAAACAAGGGCATTGAAATCATCTAAGTTCCCTTCCAACACTCATAGGCAATTTGTTGATTCCAATCCTCATAAAGTCCTATAAATTTTTTTCCTTTTTTGTATGTGTGCATGTTGTGTATGTTCATATGTGTGTGGACACATGGGTGTGTATATGCATGTATATACACATGCGTGTAGAGGTCAGAGGACAAGCTCAGAGGTTATCCTCGGGAATGTTGTTTCTCTCTATCGCTCTCTTTGAGGTAGGGTCTTGCTCTAGCCCAGGCTGACCTGGAACTCTGTAGCTCCAGGTTTGCCTCAAAATCACAGCAATTCTCTCACCTCTGCCTCCCAAGTGCTGAGATTAAAGGCAAGCACCACCACATCCAGCTATATCTTTTTGAGATGGCTCTCTCTCTCTCTCTCTTTCTTTCTCTCTCTCTCTCTCTCTCTCTCTCTCTCTCTCTCTCTCTCTCTCTCTCTCTCTCTCTCTCTCTCCAGTGAACTCCAGAGATTCTGCTGTTTCTGCCTCTCCAACACTGGAATTCCAGGCAGGTACTACCTTGCCCAGCATTTTTATGTGGGAACTGGGAACTGAACTCAGTTTATCATGCTTGCAAAGCAAGCACTTTACCCCTGAGCTATCTCCCCAGCCTCTTGATTAAAAGCCATCTACCGCTGGCTGAAGTAACCCCACTCTTAGCCACCTGTCACCCGACCACCGGAATCCATCCTCACTGACAACCCTGAAGCAGAAGAAGCCCCTGCTCAGTGAGCATCCTGCCATCCCAGCCCTATCCCAGCATTCTGGTGTTTGATTGGCTCTGCAGTTCCTTTGTGCAAACCCAAACAGCACTTAAAAGAGAAAAAGCAAACTCCATGACAAAGTTTTCTTTCTCTCTCTGGTGGAAAGTCAGCCTGGCTCCCCATTTTTTTTTTTTTAGCTGACCCAGAATTGCTAATTTTGCTGATTTTCTACTGTAACTGCCTCCTCATTTACGGCACAGTGGAGGTCTGATTCCTTCCTACTGAGACAAGTAGTTTTGCCTGCTCCTTTGGGCTTTTAGTATTCTTCCAAATTATTCTGATTGATATAGACCTCCATCCATGCTAATTATGCATAGCTTCTCTTATAAAAGTGTGGTTTCCATGGCAACAGCAAGGGGAGAACAGGTGTGTGGAAGGCTTGTGCTATATTAAATGACAGTTACCCTCTGCCTCTCCTATGCAGAATGCTTGTCTCTGCATTTATTTATAGCAGGCAGTAATTAATCTGTGTGAATCTCATTGGCGGGGGTGTGGGGGAGGGGAGAGTGATGTGGAATGATTAACAAGAGTCCTAATTATTCTCTTACCTGTGAATCTGAGAAATTCTTCACCATCAGGTCATTCCAAAAGTAGAATAAGTTGAACTTGTTGAAAGATATCATGGTATAAAATTTAAGGCTGTCACCTATGAAAGGAAACACTCTTCTTGGTGTTAGGTGCTGAGGTGGACCCTTGCATTATGCCATTTTTTTGTGGAAGACTCCAAAAGTGAGCCCCAGGGCTCTCTTGAATGACCTGTCAAGGTATAAAATTAGATCAGGCCAGTGACTCAGACTCCAGGGACCGGCCAGTCCCACAGACTGAAGCACAAACGCCACCGCAAAACAGAAGGAAAATATCAGGGCATTACTGAAGGCTGGCCTCCTGTGGGGTCCAGAATGGTGCTGAAGAGAGAGAAGTGTTCAAGGGCATTGCAGAAGAGGGGGCAGAAAGATTGTAAGAGCCATATAGTTCTTAGGAAGAACTTTCCCCGCCACAAACCCAACTCCACCTGCTACCCCACAGGAACTAAGGCCTTCATTACCCCACAGTGAATAACCCCACTGAGGAGGACCCTCAGGGTTACTGGAGCAAGGAAGCTGTTGTAATATATATCAAATAAATAAATAAATAATAAATAACTAGTGTTCTAGGAGTTAAGTCCTGGGCCCCCAGTTCAATGTCAATACCGACTCTCTGTAAGACTCACACTCATTCTGCTTCTCTGAGCCTTAGAATTTTTAATCTGTAGAAACAATGTAAGCCAGAAAATCTCTCAAGCCTTGCCTAGCTCCCAGAAGTTGCAGTCTATGTCAGATTAAGTTAATGCTTGCTGCAGTGACAACCCCCAAATTTTAATGGCTTCAAATAGCAAAGCTTTATTTCTTTTACTATTACTTCATGTCCATCATCAATCATTTGTGGGTTCTTCTTTCTCTTTCTCTCCAAGGCTGATGGAAATACCCACTCTCTGAAACAAAGCTTGCTTAGGGGGTAGGGGAAGATCTAACGTCTAATATTAGATCTAATATCGAATATCAACAGCAAGTAATTACTGTTGGCCACAACTAGTCTTGTAGCTTTACCCAACTGTAAGGGTCTAGAAGGGGCAATCCTGCCATGTGGCAGGAAGACAGAGGGGGCTGGGGAGATGGCTGAGTGGGCAAAGTGCTTACAGTGTAAGCAAGAGAGCCGAGGACCTACATTTGAATCCCCAACACCCACACAGAAACAAGGTGTGTCTGTTATCCAAGGACTGGAGAGGCAGAGACAGAAGGATCCTTGGAGCTTGTTAACTAGCTAAGCTAGCTGAATCAGTAAGCTCTAGGTTCAGTGATTAATCCCTGTTTCTGGGCTGGGAAGATGGCTCAATGGTTAAAGGCACTTGCTTGCAAAGCCTTCCCATTCAGATTCAATTCCCTAGAACCCACATAAAGCCGGATGCACAAAGTGGCACATGCATCTGGAGTTTATTTACAGTGGCAAGAAGCCTTGGTGTGCCCATAATTTCCCTCTTCCCCTCTCTCTCTCTCTCTCTCTCTCTCTCTCTCTCTCTCTCTCTCTCTCTCTCTCTCTCTCTTTTCTCTGTCTTTCACAAATAATAAGTGACCAAAAGAAAAAAAAGTCATTTTGAAATCATATGTAAGGTGAGGAGCACCTGAGGAAGATATCCACATCAACCTCTGACTTCACACACACACACACATGAATACACACACATGCACATGCCCCCCCCCCCAATTAAAGACAGGGAGCTAGAATTATTTGGTGAGCAGCACTAATGGCTATGACATAGCCCTTTGCATGCATGCTGAGAACTCTACACTCTGTGTAGAAGAGACATCGGACTCTGGTGAAGGCCGATGACTTTGTACAACATGCATAAACATGAGTTTATACCAATGAGACTGTTTCAAAATCCTGGAAACTGGAGGAGATTCATGGGTGATTTTTCTTTTTGCTCTATTTTCTAAAGTTGTGACAATGCTGTCGGTTAAGCCTGTGCTTTAAAAGATTCATTAATTTGAACTCAACAAATGTGGGTTTTTTAATATTTTTATTGATGATTTGCAAGGAAAGAGAATAGGGCCTCTTGCCACTGCAAATGAACTCCGGACATAGGCACCATTTTGTGTAACTGGCTTTATGTGTATTCTGGGGAATTGAACCCAGGCCTTCAGGCTTGCAAGCAAGAGCCTTTAATCACTGAGCCATCTCTCTGGCCCTTAACATATAAGTTTCAAGGGCCTGTTTCAATGTGAGAACTATGCTGGTCTCTATAGGAAATATAAAAATGACTGGTTCAGGTTTATCAATGACAATCTGCAACAGCAAATGTGTGGTACTGGTAGAAGTTGTGGGCAAAGTCATTATGCTGAAAGAATCAAGAGGGGAAAGAATGACGGGAATGCCACAGAGATGAGCCAGGAGACAAACACACTAAAGTTGGGGGAGGGGCTTTCAGAAGGAGAATAACAGCCTGGGGCTAGGGTCACACTCACTCGGAGAGACCAGAGGGAAACCTCAGGCCTAGAACTAGATGGTAAGACCCTATTGATGAAGACTCACATCACTAAGAAATCAAGCTGGAGCTAATCTGGAAGCCTCTTCCCTGTTAACTATCTGTCAGGATGCTGGAAAGAGCTATGCAGCCTGTTGGGGGAGAAATGTCATCAATAGTGTTAACCAGCAGTGGACCCTGCAAGTTTTACAGCTGGCCAGCCATGCCAAATGTACCAACTGGTGCAATAGTGGCATGTCTGTTATGGGGAAAACCAGCTGTCCTCTGATTGAACTTGAGGCCAGCTCCACAGGAGGGAATTCCTGCCTGGCACTGTAACCTATTAACAAACCTATGGCTTGGGAAACCATAAGCCCTAAGTGGGAAACTACCACTATTGTCTGGCTTCATGGGTATATTGTGCTCACCAAACTGCCTTCAAACTACTTGTGTTTATGCCCATGTATTAATGTTTCTCTCATTTTTTGTTACAAAAGGTTCTCTTTTCAGATGGCAGTGACCACTGAGGTGACTCAAAACTCATCAAAGTGCTAAGAAGTGACAGTGGAGTGTTCAGCACTAAGTGTGACATCTCTATTATACCCTCCAAGGCTCAGGGACCAATGCAGAAGAGGTGGCAGAGACAATGTATGAGCCAAAGGTAGGGGAGGAGTGTTTACAATACTATCTTCCAGACACAAAACGGCCTTGATATTCATGACCTCAGAGTGGCTGATGCTACCTACACAAGACCTGCATAATAGGAGGGGGAAAATGATGACATCAAAATAGAAGAGACTAATTCTTTACTAATTGTAAAGAAGGAGGGATTCAGTGGAGGGGATTTTGGGAGGGGGAAAAGGAAGGCTCATGGGAGGAGACTATGATCATGGTATCTTGTTTATATTTATGGAAGTTGTCAATAGAAAAGGTTTTTTTTAAAAAAAAATCTAGAATCTGCCACCATCCACTTAGTTTGTTTTGCCTGTTGTTTTATTACTACTGTTATTGTTCTTGGCTTTTCGTGTGTGTGTGTGTGTGTGTGTGTGTGTGTGTGTGTGTGTGTGTGTGTGTGTGTGTGTGTGTGGTGTGCTCATTGCCTAGCACTGGGATCACAGGTACACACCATCACACCCAGCTTTTATGTGAATGCTAGGGATATAAATGAACTCAGGTCCTCACTATACCAACAAATCCATCTCCCTCCACAGCCTTTGTTTTTCTTGTATTTCCTGGAATATATGGCATCATCAGAAAGACCAGAGTTCAAATCCCAACCAACTATTTGACTATCAGAATATACCTAAGTCAAGGCTAGAGTTGACTGCATAGAAGCATGACTCTCTTTAACCTGAACTCCCCCACAATTAATTTAATGCCTAAAAATAGTTTTTTTTTACACAAAGGGGGAGGAAAAACAGAGAAGGTGTTATCCTAGCCAGCACCTCTAAAGAGACAGCCAAGGCAACTTTCACAGGGACACAGTTCTTGAAATGTTCCTGCAATTTATAGGATGTGGCTTTTTCAGTTGTGACATGCCACAGGCAAGGAAGCTGTATTTCCGTAACTTATTATACTTGCTTAATTAGAATTCGTCAAGAAGATGCTTAAACAGCACTTATCAAAAGGGCATAAATATCTCGGCATGGACCCTTCTGCCCCAGAATTTGAATAAAACCCAAAAAACACACACACACACACACACACACACACACACACACACACACACACACACAATGTCAAGGTGCATGACCACCTTGTCATATGAGATGCTGGGAGGGAGACCGTAAGCAGCCCCTAAATCACACAGCATCCCAGCCAATATTGGGGCATATGTTGGCAGGTTACCTGTCTTGGTTGCTTTGTCCTACCACATTCAGTGATTTATGTTTATTTCTATTGGCCCCTTTTCCCCTCAAAACATGCTGGCTGATATATTAAAGCTCACTGTACCTTCTCTAGCTAAGACAATTCCCAGGTGACAATAAATGATCATCTGCCATCAGTGACCACAGAAACCACAAAACAGTATAGTCAGGCATGGTTTGTTAGCTACTATCTTTGCTCCTGCTCAAACAGACCACTGAATCTTCTGTGTCCCACAATGCATCAGGGCAGGGATGTCTGACATCTTCTCTCTGTGTAACCCAGCAAAAGTTGTCCATACCTTCCTGGGTTTGCAGAGCTGGACCCTGAATTAACAACTGAAGCATTCTAGGCAGGAAGTACACAGACGCCTTGGTCCAGATCCTCTGGACTCAAAGTCTGGATCATCCACAACCAAGACCCATTTATTATGAAGCTGATCAGAGAAGACTAGATAAAATTTCCTCTGAGAAGGGAGAGGCCAGTCTAACATAAGAAGCAGAGCATGCCCAGGGACACAGGTCTAACCCTCAGCCTCTCCAACAAGGTGCTGTATTACTTCTGGAGAGATATAGACAAGCATCTATCCACTCCATATAGGGCACAAATGTTAGACCAATGTGACAGCTCCATCTAAGTCTAGCTTCGTGAACCAGTGAGTTTAATAGAGTTACTTATACAAACATGGGTGACCCCACAAACAGTTTCATCACTTCAAAGTCACACTTCATCACATATGATGACCTCACAGACGCTGACTCATGAAGTCCATCATAGGACTCATAGGAGTTCCACCTCCTATGTATTCTAGAGCCTTCCAAGATCACAGGCATCTGTGAGACAAGACAGAGTAATGAGTGGAATCCCAGGTGAGGATAGCATCACTCTCCACTCCTTCTTCTATTGGTGAGTATTAAAAGCTCCATTACCATAGATCTTTAGTTACCTCTGCTCCATGATGGTGATGGGAAGGTCATGTTGTACCAAGAGGAAAACAAGCTCATTCACTTGTGCATTGTCCATGGATTTTTGCACTGTGTGGGTAGAGAAGGACATCCCCAAGAAACTGGATGGCTTACGAAGCCCCCTATAGGACTGGAGTTACAGGTATGCATGGTCAGCTATTTACACGAGGGCTGTGGATCAAAGTCAGGCCATCTAGGGCTCTCATACTTGTGCAGGAAGTATTCTAGCCCATTGAGTCATCTCCCCAGCACCCTTCTCTCTGGCTTCTTTAATGAGAGAGATCCTGGCCACAGGTGATGCATACAACCCATTGGATCATCACCCCAGCTGAGCATACATCATACCCTTGAACCTCCAGAACTATGAGCTAAATAAACGTCTTTATAAGTACCTAATCTCGGGAATTTCATTCTAGTAACAAAAACACAAGAACATAGTTGTCATCAGCTAAGTACCCAAATTTCCCATAGGCACTAGAAATCCACATTGGTAGCTAACATTTTCATTTTCTCCACTTAAAGAAAACAGACGTATGTTGGGCGTATGTTCTATCCTAGGTGCTATGCTTGGTACTCTATATGATTTCTTCTAATCTTTATCATATGTCTTCAAAGTATAAATTATTATCCTTCATCTTACATACGGGGAGAAGGAAAGCTAGGAGAGGTTAAATCAATTTTTTTTAAGAGACGAGTCCAGATAGCTCTACAGGCTCATTTTTCTCTCCAGTTTTTGGTAACTAGGAAAAACAAGGTCAGTAGGTCTCAGTTATCTCAATAGGAGAATGGGTGGATCTCCCTCCTGACAATTCCAGGGAGCTGCAGAGACATCCTTCTTCCCCAAACCCATGAGGCAGAGTGCTCCTTGTGGGAGGCACACCTCTAGACCTGGGTGTGAGCGAGGGCCCTAAAGATCACTTTCATCCCACCTCCCCCATGTTGAGGAGTTTCCTCAACAAGCCCAACTCTAGTTCTGTACCTGGAAATGTAAGTGGCAGGTCCCTCTTTCCATGGTGTTCCCAAGATGCTCAGATTGGATAGCTTCTGTGGCCTTAGAGGTCATTTTCCTTTCACAATACTGTCTCTTTCCCTGCTCCCCCACCCCATTGTGTGTGTGTGTGTGTGTGTGTGTGTTCCCCACCACTTGTATCTCTTTGATATTGGAAGGCTCCCAACCCCATGACCTGATACACTGTTCAAATGAACACCCTAACTATTCCACACAGCCACTGAGCAGGGACTCTCAAGGTCAGCCTGAGTTTTTAGAGCAAAGCTCTAAGAAGGAGAGGAATCGTAACAGGTTAGAGCCAGTGTTGCAGTTACTGTCTCATTGCTAGGACAAAACACCCAACCAGAAGCAGCTTATGAGAAGAAATGGTTTACTTCAGGCTTTCCGGCCCAAGAGGATGTTTTATCGTGGTATGGACAGGATGACAGAGCAGAGGCTGAGTGTCACATCTTACCACAGGAACTGGAAGGTATTAACAAGAGTGAACTGAACTCTGGAAAGGTGGAGCTTGGACATAACACCCCAAAGCTTGCCCCAAGTAACACTTCCTCCAGCCAGGCTCCATCTCCCAAATTGCCACCAGCTGGAGACAAAGTATGAGGCTTAATCACAAACATAAGGCCAATGACATTCAAACTACCACAGCGGCATCCTTACAGGATTGATTCATGGGTCAGAAACAGAGTGGAAAGTGACAACTATCCAGTTTTCATGACTGTCCTATCAGCCGTCTCTTATTCGGTTCTTGTTCTCTTCTGGTTTTATTAATCCACCCATTAGGAGCAAGCCAAAATAGCAATGTTATCTCATTTAACCTATATTGATCTCACTCTCCGATGGAGATTCTGTTTGTATTTTTCAGAAAGCAGCGAGAGAGCCAGAAACAACACAATTCCACCAACAAGACATGGGGTGATGGCTGACATTCTGTCAGGAGATGAACCACCCTAGCTTCACACAGGACCCAAATGAAACCTATGAGAAAGTGACCAATTACCCCAGCAAGTCAGATAACCCATTAAAGGTCAATGGAGACAGATACCAACCATGCCCAACCCAACCCAAAGCAGAAGTCCAGAGACACTTAAGATCTCAACAATAAAGCAGACTCAAAACTCACCCACTATGACTTAGGGGACTGAGCAGAAGAGGGGCAGAAAGAATGTAAGAGCCATGGTAGAAGAGAATATCCAGAGACATTTCCCACTCAGCAACAATACACAAGGGGAAGGGAAAAAAAAAAACAATGAAAACTGGCTACCTCTGGTGCATTTCATACCCCCTATCCTATAGACAGATCCAGTATGCACACCAGAGAAAGTACCCCAGTGGGTAGGGGACAGAAAGGAGGGAGACAGGGACACATTCACAAGATTTGCTCATACAACAAATAAATTTATTCATAATAAAGATATTTTTAAAGATATTTCACAAAAGTAAAAGGTGTGTGAAAGGTCAGGAAGCATGAGTAAAAATCACTCAGCACCATTGTGCAACAGAAAAATGAAAATTAAAACTAAGTTGAGATACTACTAAGAAGAAAGGCTGACATTTTAGAAGACAGAAAGTATTTTAAAATATGAAAGTGTCATTGTTAGAACTAGTTGACAGTTCCTGGTAAAGCTGAATACATACCTCTACTAGGAATCAGTCATCACGTTTTCAAGGCTTCTACTCGAGAAATTAAAATGTCTTCAGAAAGACCTATAGAGCAGGTAGCTTTACTCATAATACCCAACCTGTGGAAACAACACAGGTGTCCACCACCAGGAGAATGGATTTAAAGAACTGAAAAAATTATCATAAAATACAAAGAAGTAATCTGGGTGTGCTGGCACATGCCTGTAATCACTGTACCAAGGAGACAGAGGCAGGAGGATCAAGAATTCAAGACTAGGGTCTAGAGAGATGGCTCAGCAATTAAAAGCGCTTGCTTGTATAACCCAGCAGCTCAGGTTTAAATCCCTGGTATGCGTGTAAAGCCAGATGCACAAAGTGGTACATGCATCTGGAATTTGTTTACAGTGGCAGGAGGCCCTGGAGCACCCATATATTCTCTCTCTCTCTCTCTCTTTCTCTCTCTCTCTTTCTCTTTCTCTCTATATCCCTCCTCCTTTTCCTTCTCCCCCTCCTTCCCTCCCTTTCTCCCTCTCCCTTTTCCTCTGCATAAGCAAATAAATGAAAATATTTTAAGTAGTTTAAAGCTAGCCTGGACACATAGCTAAATTCAAGGACAGCCTGGATTATGATAATAAGGCTCTGTCTCAAAAAAATATATATAGGGCTGGAGAGCTGGCTCAGCAGTTAAGGCACTTGTCTCCAGTGCCTAAGGCCCCAGGTTCAATTCCCCAGGACCCACATATGCCAGACTCACAAGGTGGTGGCCCTGGTTCTCTCTCTCTCTCTCTCTCTCTCTCCTCTCTCTCTCTCTCTCTCTCTCCTCTCTCTGTATCTCTCTGCTTGAAAATGAATAAATAAAATATAATATATATAAACAAAAGTAACCAAATTTCTGATGCACACACTAAATCTCACAGGTATTTTTCTGAGCAAAATATTCAGTGATAAGAGTGTATATCATTTGATTTCCTTTATATGAAATTATACAACAGAAAAAAAAACTAATCCATGGAGTTGGAGGTCATAGTGGTGCCTGAGTGGTTGTTGATTGTGAAAGGGTCCAAGGGACCATTTGGGGTGATAGAATGTCTCCCACTTCGGTGTGGGTTATGCCCACTTGGGCTATATCAAAATGGACATGAAATATACATTTTACTTTAACAAGTTTACCTCAATAAAAAATAAATAGAAAAATGTATAAATAAGTAAGAAGAAACCATAGGAAGATTTATGAAAATTGAGTGAAAAAACTGAAGCCTACAGCAAGAGAGACCAGACATAAGCCCAGATCATCCTAAACCATTGCTCTCCCCACAAGCAACAAAGCAGAAATTTTCTCTCAGGACTCCAGAGTCCCTAGTCAACAACCATGTGGGATTTGGGGTGTTCATTTGAACAGTGACTCATAGTTCGTGGGGATGGTAGATCTTCCACAGCTCAGGATTTAAATAATGATGTGTCAATGTCTGCCTGGGATTTAATCTTCACAGTGACCTTGTAAACTTGCAGGATTATTAGAGCCAGCCACACAGACACGGAGAATATTAAAGCTGTTTGTCAAAACCTCTCTGTGTCTGTCAAGAAAAACTTCAGAGGGACACATGTGCTACAAACACAGGGGCCTCTGACTGGAAGAAGAAACCATGAAGCACTAACTTCTCACGCTGCTTTGCTGAGAAGGTTCAATAGGCTGGAAAGAGTGAGCATTATGGGTTTGCCATATGGTTTGCCATGTTCAAGGACTCAGCACCTTGTCATGGTGTCGGATGAAAAAGACATGCCTTGGATGACCCCCTCCAAGCCTACGGGTGACCAGAGACCTGACGTGCTATTCGAGGTCAACATCAGCTTTTCTAAGCTTCGGTTTCCTCATCTGTGATCTGGAAAAAGTAGGGAGAAAGGAGTGACACTAAAGGAAGGGGTGTGGAGTTTCAGACCTGG
>PVHP010047088.1:0-13034 GCA_004024765.1 Zapus hudsonius
TCACTTGACCAGGAATTAATGATTGCTGTGTCACACACTGATTATTTTTCTCAGTCGCTTTGCAAGTTTGAAATGTTATCAGGCATTGAAACTTTTAGTACATATATATTCAAAGACATGCTATTCATTTAGGAATTTTGATCAAAGAACAGACAAATACACTCAATTTTACATTTTATATACATCTTGGTTTTAATATGACAAGATCATCTGTCTATGAAACAGGGAGAATCACCACAGGAATTGAATGACTGTATCTTACATTGTTAAAGGGAAAGAATGAAATGTACACAGCATTTGGTAGCTCTTACAATTTCACAAATCTTGCTGGTCCGTTTAAATGTTGTAAGGACTATCCAAGCTCTAGCTAGGACATATTCATGGATTCAGCATTAAATTTTTCCTAAAAATGATCACCTTTAAGAAGTCTGATTCATTAATCTGCTATCTGTTTATTCATTCAATTGATAATCCAAATAACCATCACATCAACCTTATAGCCCTGTTAATAACTTCTTCCCTGTTCACTGGCCAACAACTAACTTAATGATAAGTATTATTAAATTTTCTAAAAGAGTTTCCCATAATTTGTGCTTCTATTATGTTGCAGTAATAAACAATCTTACAGCGTTTCTGACTCCTGACAACAGAGGTTTTCTTCTTGTTGGCTCTGTGATTCTATTACAGTTGAACTGTGGGCTTTTCCATGGCTTTCATGCTAATGCAGTATGTGTTGTTTGAGGATCTACAGATACCTATTTATGAGTAGAAATGATGAGCAAACAATAAAGCATGGAAAGGTGAATGAATAACAGTTCTTAAATTTTCTACCTAAATAGAATATTTCAGATTATATATAATTGGTCAGTTGCATAGGGACAGTCAAAATCCGTGAAACAATGAATTGTAGTTTTGCCATTCATCTAAAATGAGAATAAAAAATGAACATGGAAAATTCCCAATGACATTCACAATAACATTTGAAGTTCTTCTGTAGTGAGATATTCCCTTTTCTCCTTGTGTGTCATGAAAGGGTCTGCACAGTATGAGTTTTAATTTGATTTGGACAGAGGTTTGAGAAGTGGCTTTGAATTACAAAAACATTCCATATAGAAACATATTTAACATTGAATTTACATGTAGTACAAACTTTTATTTCCAGTTTTTTAAAAATATTTATTTATTTGTTTGAGAGACAGAGAGAGGTTAGAGGGAGAGAGAGAGAAAGAGTCAGACGCACAGAGAGGTGGGTATACCAGGGCCCCCAGCCACACTGCAAACTCCAGACACATGTTCCACCTTGTGCATCTGGCTTTACCTGGGTACTAGGGATTCCAACTTTGGTCCTTCGGCTTTTCAGGCAAATGCCTTAACTGCTAAACCACCTCTCCAGCCCCTTTTATCAGTTTTTTTTTTAAATAAGAGATTAAATTTCTCCATTTTGTAAAGCATTTCTTATTGTGTCTTTGGTCCCATCAGTAGGGATTTTCTTGTCTCTTTTCCAAAGACAGTTCAGATTTTCCAAATTCCCATTTTCATACAAAGTTCTCAGCTTTAACTCTCTTTTTGGTCTTGACACATATCCTGGTCAACTGTAGATGGCTAAATGGAAACTCCAACCATGGTTGCTTCTGATTAGTTATAGATTTGGAATTGCTATAGTAATTCATAGGGTACGTGGTTTCCAGGATTTCAACTACTTTGTTTCAATTAGTGGAAATGGCATTAATTTTTTCCTCATACTTAATTCTAACTTCTATGGAGTTTGGATTGTGAATTTTGTTACATTTTTCTCTAGGCAATACAAACTATGTTTAAATTTTAATCAATTATACATGAATCCTCTTGTGGGTTTTAGGCTTTATCAAATGCTGTCTTTGTAAAGTTTAAGTAGAAATATCTGTTTCAAGACACCACATTTTTTTTTCAAAACTGTGATGAACTATGAGTTCTTCATGAATTAAAATGTTGGCTTCATTTAATGGTAGTGACTAGCTTTCCATCCACTGATATTTAGCACATTTATTAGTAATGTACTTTTTCATTCTGTAGAGCATTGTTAAGAAAGGATTTTTTTAGTGTGTTATGACTTTTTGAATTCACTGAATTCAGTATTATATGGAGGATTTAATTTCTTAGTGTCTCACTTTCAGGAATGGCTTAGATCACTTGAAAAAGGAATCTCACTGAAATTGTAAAAACTATACCATTACAGGATTGATTAATTTGGTTTTAATTTTGTATCCTGCCACTCTGCTGAAGGCATTGATCACCTTCAGGAGATTACTAATACTGTTCTTTGGATCTGATATATATATATAAGATCATGTCATCTGCAAAGAGGGATAGTTTGACTTCTTCCTCTCCGATTTGTATCCCTTTTATGCTGTTCTCTTGTCTTATTGCTTGGGCTAGAACATCAAGCACTGTGTTAAATAGCAGTGGTGAGAGTGGACATCCCTGTCTTGTTCCTGAGGTGAGGGGGAACTCCTTGAGTCGTTGCCCATTGAGAATGATTTGTGCTTTAGGAGATCTTTATCATATTCTTACCAGGGTTTTGAACATGAAGTGGTGTTGAATTTTGTCAAAAGCCTTCTCAGCATCAATTGAGAGGACCATGTGGTTTTTGCTGTTGAGTTTGTTAATGTGGTGAATTATATTTATCGATTAGCATATGTTGAACCAACCCTGCATCCCTGGGATGAAGCTGACTTGTTCAGGGTGAATTATAGACTTGATATGGGTTTGTATTCGGTTTGCTAAGACTTGGTTTAGGATTTGTGCATCCAAGTTCATCAGGGATATGGGTATGTAGTTTTCTTTCTTTGTTACATCTTTGCCTGCTTTGGGAATTAGGGCGATGGTAGCTTCATAAAAGGAGTTTAGGAGCCTACCCTCTTTTTCTATGTCCCTGACAAGCTTCAAAAAGAAAGGTTTCAGTTCTATGATGAAGGTTTGGTAGAATTCACTGAGAAACCATCTGTACCCAGGCTTTTCCGTTTGGGGAGGTTCTTGATTACCGATTCAATCTCTGTGATTGTTATCGGATTGTTTAGGGTCTTTATCTGCTTTGGTTTGAGCTTTGGAAGTTGGTGGGTGTCCAGGAATTTATCCATTTCTTCCAGGTTCTCTAATTTTGTAGAGTAGAGGTTTTGGAAGTATGACCTGATGATACATCCAATCTCTTCAGGATCTGTTGTGATTTCACCCTTTTCTTTTTTTTTATTTTGTTAATTTGGGCCTTCTCAGTTTTTCGTTTGATTAAGTTGGCCAGGGGTTTGTTGATCTTATTGACTTTTTCAAAGAACCAACTCTTTGATTTTTCTATTTTTTCAATTGTTTTCTTTGTTTCCAAGTCATTAATGTAAGCTCTGATCTTAATTATTTCCTTGAGTCTTGAGTTCCTAGGGTTGGATTTTTTTGATCTGTTCTAATGACCTTCGGTATGAGGTTGGTTGATTTGAGATCTTTCTGTCTTTTTCATGAAGGCATTTAGAGCAATGAATTTCTCCCGTAGAACTTCCTTCATTGTGTTCTACAAGTTCTGAAAGGATGTGTCCTCATTATCATTTGTTTCTAGTAAGTTCTGGATTTCCTGTCTGATTTCTTGTTTGACCCACTCATTGTTCAGGAGTGAGTTGTTCAGTCGTGAATATCTGTTGAAATTTTTGGATCCTCTCCCATTGTTAATTTGTACCTTTAATGCGTTGTGGTCAGATATGATGCAGGGGATTACATTGATCTTTCTGAATTTGCTGAGGGATGATTTATGACCTAGTATATGGTCAATTTTGGAAAAAGTTCCATGCGCTGCTGAGAAGAATGTGTAATCTCTGTCCTTGGGGTGAAATGTTCTGTAGATGTCTGTTATCCCTAGTTTGTCATTGGTACCATAGAGCAGCTTGATTTCCCTGCTTGTCTGTTGTTTGCACGATCTGTCTAGGGATGACAGTGGAGTGTTAAAGTCTCCTACTCTGATGGTGTTGGCATCTATATCTGCTTTGCTTTTAAGTAATTTATGCCTAATGAACTGAGGGGCCCTTGCCTTTGGTGCATACATATTTAGTATAGTGATGTCTTCTTGCTGTATTGTTCATCGTCCTTTTTTATTCCTGTTGGCTTAAAGTCTATTTTTTCAGATATTTGAGTAGCCACACCTGCTTTTTTATTGTTCCCACATGCCTGGAAATTTTTTTCCCAGCTTTTTATTCTCAGTAGGTTACTGTCTTTAGCAATAAGGTGTGTTTCTTGAAGGCAACAGATGGAAGTGTCCATTTTCCTGATCCAACCTTCTATCCTGTGTCTTTTTATAGGAGAGTTGAGTCCATTTACATTCAAAGTTTTAACTGTGAGGTTTGCCATGTTTCAGAGAATATGGAGATTGGTATCTGAGCTGTTGCTCCTATCTCTTTTGTGTTACCTTGCTTGTTCTCTGTTCCTTTCCTGGGGTCGGTTATTTGTTTCGTCTGCATGGGATATCTCATGAAGTATCTTTTGAAGGATTGGCTTTTCGCTCATGTAATTGTAAAGCTGATTAGTCTTGTTGAATACTTTAATTCCTCCATCAATTATGATGGATAACTTTGCTGGGTAGAATAGTCTAGTTTGGAATCCATTCTTCTTTAGGCCTAGAATCGCTTTGTTCCAAGCTCTCCTGGCTTTTAAAGTTTCTATGGGGAAGCCTGATGTGATTCTGATGGGTTTTCCTTTATACATGAGTTTCCTTTCTCTCGTTGCTCTCAGGACTCTCTCTTTATCCTCAATGTTTGGTATTTTAACTAAGATATATCTTGCGGTGTTCCTCCTTTGATCCAATTTGTTTGGGGTCCTCCGTATCTCTTTTGGTTGTACAGGACTTTCTCTTGCCAAGTATGGAAAGTTTTCTTGAATAATTCTGTTGAAAATATTTTCTATGCCCCTCATTTGGTTTTCTTCTCCTTCCGGGATCCCCATGATCCTGAGATTAGGTCTTTGTATGGTATCCCACAATTCCCTTGAGTCTTGTTCACTTGCTCTTTTGAATTTTGTCAAGGTTCTGATTTCCCTTGAATTCTCCTCTGTTCTGTCTTCTATGTCTGAGGTTCTGTTTTCCCAGTGATTGATCCTATTGGTAAGAGATTCTATGGATGTTCTTATTATTTCAATGTGGTTTTTGTTTTCTGCAACTTCTTTCTGGGTTGCTTCTATCATCCTGTTGAGATGTGATTTCATTTCAAGGTTTGATTTAATTACTTCTTCCTGACAGTCATTCTTATATTTGCAGATGTCTTTGGTTAATTTGGAAAGCTGGATTTTGATACCTTCAGTTTGTTGACTTGTCTTTAGTTGTGATAAGTCTCTGCTGACGTCCATTTTGTTCTCCTCTAATATATTAAGCCTGGTGGCTAAGCTAATGAGCTGACTTTGTACCCTTTCAATATGTTGGTCCATTTTTTCTTGCATGACTAACATTAAGTTCTCCTTAGAATCTCTGCCAGTATGATTGGAGTTTAGTTTCATGTCATCCTGGGCCTGCCTCTGCTCATTCCCTTTAGTTGTGTTGTTGATGTCATTTGGCATGGTTTCCTCAGCTGGTGTAATATTCTTGCCTTGAGGTCTGCCCATTTTGATTCCACTTGAGGTGGATGGCGGAATACTTTTGAGATATCTGCAGGGGTCGGTGGGTGTGGGGGATGGCAGACCGCAGTGGGAAGTGGACGGGTTCAGTTGTCGGGGCTGTGGGGGTTGGTGGTTGTGGGGAGGCGTAGCGTACCCCCGGATGTCGTGGGTACGGGGGGTGGGGCCACCAGATTAGGCAGGCCAGGGGAACAGGCCCACAGAGGTCAGTAGTCCCAGGGGATGTGGTCAGTGGTGGGAGGGGTGGGCAGGGTGAGGCTACTGAGATCCCTGGAACTAGTGTTCCAGAATTCGATATCTGATGAAGTAAAGGAAGATGGATCCTCTTAAGGTCAGTGTGATTGTTAGGTTTTGTTGTCAACTTGATCTTTTCAATTATCTTGGGTGGGTCTCTGAGGATGTTTACAGGAATGCAGCCTCTCTGTAGGGGGAAGGATATAAATAAGCTCAAAGAAGCTTGAAGTAAACATCCTTTCCTGTGTAGGCAGTGCCGGAAGGAAATTTCAGAGACTCAGGAAGCCGTTAAGTCTGGGGAAGGGTTGCAAGACCCCACCTTATGCCTATATAAAGGGAAAGAAATTCTGTTCTTGGCATGCCCCCTGGCCCTCCTGCCTGTTTGCTGTTCTCTGTGTGGTATTGGTTATGGATTTCTCTCTCTGCTCGGACCTGTGAAAGAGTGCCAGCCTCTTTCACTGTTAAGGAACTTCCCCTCAATCTTTAGTTTCAATAAATACTTTCCTCCCCCAAATTGTGCCTGGTTTGAAGATTCATCCCAGCGGCATGTGGCTGACTACTACAGGTTTGTGTGTTATCTGTGAGCTCTTCAAGGCTAGTTCTGATTCAACGACTCCAAGCCCATGCTAGAGTGAAAAAAAATCATTGCTTCTTAAAGTGAATCCAGTTTCATTCATAATGAAACAAAAATAAATATCATGTTAATGATTAAACAATCTATTAAGAGATTTTAATCTGAGCTCCATCTCAACATCCACACTACTCAGTGATAATTGAATTCTACACTCATGGGTTCCCCAGAACCATTTTTTAACCATCAGCATTGTCACATCCTAGCCAACACATTCTGCTGGGCTGTAGGGAGGGCCAGGACACTCTGCTCCCCTGACACATGGCTATTGGTCAGGAGATAGATAAACCTGTATCCCAATGTAGAGGCCTCTCCTCACTCACACTAGTCCTTTCTACTGGGTCCCCATCTCTAGTCAATGTTGCCAAGTTTCTGAATATCAACTCAGGGATTATTGACCACCACCAATTGAGCCCAGCAGAAGCCCAATTTGAAGACCATGAACCCATCTTCCCATGGAAGGACAACCATTATATTGTGCTTCACAAAGTAAAGATGGTTCTAATCACCCTATGAGACTGGAGAGCATCCAATATTTAAGGAACACTGGCAGTAAAAACATTGATAAAATTGTAAAAAAAAATTACAGAAAAGCAAACAAACACCACCTACATCTTAATAATTATGTCAATTATTCTGGATTACCAAGATTCTATTTTTAGTAGCCTCCCTATCAATCGCTCCCATATTGTATCTTTTCGTGGGAGCAAATATACAGGATCTGGTGCCTATCACCCTGAATCCCCAGTTCCAGTCAAGGGCACTCCCTCCCTAAGTGGAATAGTTGGCAGAATTTGAAAGCTGTTGATTGTCTCCCCCAGGCCCAGGCTCCTCCATTTCACAAGTGCTCCTTTCTTGGTTCACTGTTCTCTCCCAATAGGAGGTATGGTCAGCCTATTCATGACCACAGACTGTGTTTCATGCCAGGGGTCTCTGTTTACTCAAGCTGTTTTTGATCAGCTTCCCCTGGCAATTTGTGCAGTGCCTTCAAGCACTGTACTAACTGGCATCTGGGGGCTAGTTACCATTCCGGACCTTGAAGTGTCTCTCGACAATGGGTTTATGTGGGTTCTTCAGCAACAGGGTACTGTCTCAGGCCTGGGGAGGGCATTCAAGGGCTTTGACAGAATTCTATCTTGTTTTTGGAACCACATGGGTCACTTTGGTCAACAGCTCATTGAGGGAAGAAACTGGTGACTGGGACCAGGGGTTGTCAGACTGATAATTATTCACAGGCTTAGACGCTCTCCCCTACTACTCATGGCCCCTATTGCCAGTCGATGCCCACTACTTGCTCAATAGGTTACAGTATGCTCTTGAGGATTTTATGTTTTTGAACCTAATTTGGTTTAGCCTCATGCTTAAGCTGTTCCCCTTACCCAATCCCTTACCCTTCATTCATAACCTCTCACTTCTTTCTACTACCTGCATAGAGTTTACAGTGAGCCTGGTTAAGGACTGCATATGAGGGAGAATATGCCGTGTTCGATTCTCTGATCTTTTGAGTGTTCACTTAGTAAGATTTGCTTAAAGTCTGATCATTTTTCCTTAATTTTGATATGTCATTTTCCTTTCAGCTGAGTAGAATTCCATTGTGTAAGTATACCACAGTTTCACTGTCCATTCCTCAATGGATGGGAATTTGGGTTGTTTCCAATTCTTAGCTATTATGAATTGAGCTGCTATAAATAGAGTTGTACGAAAGTTTCTGCATTGAGATGTGACTTCTTGCGGGTAGATGCCAATAGAGGGAGAGCTGGGTCCATTGGTAGTTATATGAACATTCTGTCTAGGACTCTCCACACTGCTTTCCATAGTGGTTGAACGAGTTTGCAATCCCAAGACCAGTGAATGAGGGTTCCTTTTTCTCCGGATCCTTGCCAGCAATGATTGTTGTTGGTTTGCTTTATGATTGCCATTCTGACTGGAGTAAGGTTGTATCTCATTGTGGTTTTGATATGCATTTCCCTGATGCGTAAGGATGCTGAGCACTTTCTTAGATGGGACAAGGCCATTTGTGTTTCCTCCTCTGTGAATTCGCTGTTGAGATCAGTGGCCCATTTTGAGATTTTTTTTAATATATATTTATTGTCCATAATGAGTTACATTATTTAGTGGGCAAACAATGCGTTGATATCCTGAATTCCCCAATTCCCCCCCTCCCCATCCCTGATCAGTTGTATATCCTTCTCTGTGAGCTGTCTGTTTTAGTCCTTGTGGCAAGGGATCCTGGATATCCTAGTACTCAGCCCGGTTCTCCTGGCCCAAGTGTGTTGTTACTGAGGGGTGCCATGCCTCTGCACAGTCTCCCCCACCACGGCTCTCACAATCTTTCCGCCCCCTCTTCCGCTCAGTTCCCTGAGTCGTGGTGGGTGAGTAATAAGGCTGCTTTAATGCTTAGGGCTTAGAG
The DNA here is from genome assembly GCA_004024765.1 of Zapus hudsonius. Classification (NCBI taxonomy): domain Eukaryota; kingdom Metazoa; phylum Chordata; class Mammalia; order Rodentia; family Dipodidae; genus Zapus; species Zapus hudsonius. Next base: position 8,892 of record PVHP010047088.1, read on the forward strand.
CTTAGGGGTCCTTGTGTCGAACATCCTTGGTTTCTGTCTCAATGGCCTATCCTGTGTTGATTGAATGACTGTGGTTATAGGTCCCTTGTTCATCTGTCATTGTCTGCTGGGTTCCCTATGGATCCTCCCCGATATGACTGTGGTGGCTCCTCTCTTGCCAGGATCTCAGCCATCGGCCTACGGTTGGTTGGTAGGGTTAGATGGGCCACAGCTCTCTCGCTGCATCCTGAAAAACACAAACATATTTGGCTTATTCAGAGTTGGTTGAATGGCTGTGGCTATGGATCTCGTGTTCATCCCGTCCTTCTCTGCAGGGTTTCATATGGATCCTCCACAATATGACTGTGGTGGCTCATCTCTTGCCATGAGATTTTATTATGTATTTTTTTGAGTTCTCTGTAAGATCTGGAAATTAGGGCTTTGTCTGAGTTATAGCTGGTAAATATCATCTCCCAGTTTGATGGGGGTCTATTGGCTCTGAGTATGGTTTGTCTGTCTGTACAGAAGCTTTTGAGCCTGATCAGGTCCCATTGGTTAAGTGATTGTTGCATTTCCTGGGCTGCTGGAGATTTGCTCAGAAATTTTTTCCCTACTCCTATTTCATGTAGAGTTCCTCCTATTTTTTCTTCCAGGATGTTCAGGGTTACAGGATTTATATTGAGGTCTCTGTTCCATTTGGAGTTGATTTTTTTGCATGGTGAAAGGAGTGGGTCTATTTTCATTTTTTTTAAACATGTTTATCCAATTCGTCCAGCACCATTTGTTGAAGATGCTCTCTTTGACCCAGCGTACATTGTTGGCCCCCTGTCAAAGGCCAAATAACTGAAGTTACTTCCATTTAAAGCTGGGTCTTCAATTCTGTTCCTTTGATCTGTCGGTCTGTTTTCATGCCAGTACCATGCTGTTTTAGTTATTATGGCCTTGTAGTATGTTTTGAAGTCAGGCATGGTGATTCCTCCTGAGTAGGATTTTTTACTTAGAATAGTTTTGGCTATCCGAGGTCTTAGGCCCTTCCAAATAAACTTAGAGATTATTTTTTATATGTCTTTGAAGAAATAGGTTGGGATTTTTATCGGCATGGCATTAAATCTATAAATCGCTTTTGGCAGGATTGCAATTTTTACTATATTGATTCTCCCTAACTATGAGCATGTAATATCTATCCATCTTCTGACGTCCTCCTCTGTTTCCTTCTTGAGTGTTTCAATATTTTCCTTATATAATTCCTTTACAATCTTGGTTAGTGATATTCCTAGGTATTTGATTTTCTTTGAGGCTATAGAAAATGGGACATTCTCTGATGTCTTTTTCTGTCTGCTTGTCTTCTGCATATAGAAAAGCTACTGATTTTTTGTGTTAATTTCGTATCTGGCCACATTGCTGAAGGCTTTAATCACCTTCAAAAAGTTACTGATACTATTCTTTGGGTCTGATATATAAAGGATCATGTCACGTGCCAAGAGGGATAGATTAATTTCTTCCTTTCCGATTTGTATCCCTTTTATGCCCTTCTCCTGTCTTATCACTTGGGCTAGAACTTCAAGCACTAAGTTAAAGAGCAGTGGTGAGAGTGGACACTCCTGCCTTTTTCCTGAATTGAGTGGGAACTCCTTGAGTCAGTCCCCATTAAGAATAATTTGTGCTTTAGGAGTTTTATAAATTGACTTTATTAAGTTGAGGTATAGGCAAACTAGGCCTATTCTTTCCAGAGCTTTGAACATGAAGTGGTGTTGAATTTTGTTAAAGCCTTCTCCACATCTATTGAGATAACCATGTGGTCTTTGTGTTTGAGCCGATTAATGTGGTGGATTACATTTATCGATATCTGGGATGAAGCCAACTTGGTCAGGGTGGATAATATTTTTGATGTAGCATTGTATCCGGTTTGCTAGGACTTTGTTCAGGATTTTTGCATCTAAGTGCATCAGAGATATGGCTCTTTAGATCTCTTTTTTTGTTGCATCCTTGCCTGGTTTGGGGATTAGGGCAATGGTGGCTTCATAGAAGGTGTTTAGAAGCCTTACTTCTTTTTCTATGCTTCTAACAAGCTTCAGAAAGAGTGGTTTCAGTTTTATGATGAAGGCTTGTTAGAATTCAGCTGAGAAACCATCTGGTCCTGAGCTTTTACTTTTGGGAAGGTTTTTGATTACATCTCCAATCTCTGTGGAAGTGATAGGTATATTTAGTGATTTTTATCTGCTCTGGGTTAAGCTTTGGTAGTTGGTAGGTGTCCAAAATCTTATCCATTTCTTCTAGGTTCTCTAATTTTGTGGAATAGAGGTTTTGAAAGTATGACCTGATGATACTTCCAATGTCTTTGGGATCTGTTGTGATCTCACCCTTGTCCTTTCTGATTTTGCTGATTTGGGCTTTCTCAGTTCTTCATTTCATTAGATTGGCCAGGGGTTTGTCAATCTTCTTAACTTTTTCAAAGAACCAACTCTATGATTTATCTATTTTTTAATCATTTTCTTGATTTCCAATTCATTAATCTCAGGTCTGATTTTAATTATTTCCTTATGCCTTGAGCTCCTCGGCTTAGCTTTTTCCATCTGTTGCAATGATCTTAGGTAAGTGGTTAGATGATTGACTTGAGAACTCTCTGTCTTTGATATGAAGGCATTGAGCACAAAGAACTTCCCCCTTAGGACTGCCTTCATTGTGTCCCACAAGTTCTGATAAGATGTGTTATCATTATTATTTACTACAAGCAAATTTTGAATTTCCAGTTTTATTTCTTGGATGATCCAATCAATTTTTCGGAACAAATTTTTCAGGCGACAGTATTTTATGCATTTTCTGGATCCTGTTCCATTGTTAATTTCTACCTTTAATGCATTATGGTCTGATATGATGCAAGAAACTATGTCAATCTTCCTGAATATGTTTAGGGATGATTTATGACCTAGATTATGATCAATTTTAGAAAAAGTCCCCTGCACTGCTGAGAAGAATGTATATTTTGTGTCTTTTGGGTGGAACTTTCAGTAAATATCTGTTATCCCCAGCTGGTCACTGGTGTTATTGAGCTCCATTATGTCCCTGCTGATCTTCTGTTGGCTTGATCTCTCTAGAGCTGATAGAGGTGTATTAAAGTCTCCTACTATAATGGAATTAGAGTCTATTTCTGCTTTATTTTTGAGTAGGGTTTCCTTTATGAACTGTGTTGCACCCATATTTGGTGCATATATGTTAATGATAGTGATATCTTCCTGCTGGATCATTCCTTTGATGAGTAAGAAGTGACTATCATTATCCTTTTTAATTGATTTTGGTGTAAAGTCTATTTTGTCAGAGATTAATATTGCCATACCAGCTTGCTTTTTAGTTCCACATGCCTGATAGTTACTGTTTTCCATCCTTTTACTTTAAGAAAATTGCTGTCTTTAGAGGTAATGTGCATTTCTTGAAGCCAGCAGATGGAAGGGTCCATTTTTCTGATCCACCCTGCAAGTCTGTGTCTTTTTATAGGGAGTTCAGTCCAATTAAATTCAGAGATATATCTGTTATGTTTGCTCTCAGCCCTGCCATGATGACGGGTTAATGGAGGTTGGTGTCTGTTCTGCTGTTATTAGCACACTGAATGTGGTTGTCATGCCTGACCCCTGGTACTCTTCTGAGGTAGATTTCTTGTTTCATCTGTGTGGGATATGTCCTGTAGAATCTTCTGTAGTTTTGGCTTTATGTTCAAATAGTCGTTAGAGCTGGTTTACTTCATGGAACCCTTTCAATTATCTATCTATTATAAGGGATAGCTTTGCTGGGTACAGTAGTCTAGGTTGAAAACCAGACTTCTTTAGGCCCTGAAAAGCATTATTCCAAGCCCTTCTGGCTTTCATGGTTTCTAATGAGAAGTCTGAGGTAAGACTGATGGATTTTCCTTTATAAGTTATGGTTTGCTTTTCTCTTTCAGCTTTGAGTATTTTCTCTTGGCTTTCTATGTTAGGCATCTTAATTAAAATGTGTCTTGGAGAATTCCTTTTCATGTCCTGTCTGTTTGGAGTCCTCTGGGCCCCTTGAATGTTGTGTGGGCTTTCTCTAGTTAGATAGAGGAAGTTTTCTTGAATAATTCTGTTGAAGATATTTCCTATGCCCTTAGCCTGGGTTTCTTCTCCCTCTGGGATCCCCATGATTCTAATATTG
>PVHP010047089.1:0-13026 GCA_004024765.1 Zapus hudsonius
GAGAGAGAGAGAGAGAGAGAGAGAGAGAGAGAGAGAGAGAGAGAGAGGCAGACAGAGAGAGGCAGAGAGAATGGGCACGACATGGCCTCCAGCCACTGCAAATGAACTCCAGACACATGCGCCCTCTTGTGCGTCTGGCTTTACATGGGCACTGGGGAATCGAACTCAGGTCCTTCTGCATTGCAGCCAAACGCCTTAACTGCTAAGCCATCTCTTCAGCCCGAGACACTTTTTTAAAAATATTTTATTTATTCATTTTCAAACAGATGAGAGAGAGAGAGAGAGAGAGAGAGAGAGAGAGAGAGAGAGAGAGAGAGAGAGAGAGAGAGAGAGAGAGAGAGAGAGAGAAAACCAGGGCTACCACCTTGTGGGTCTGGCTTATGTGGGTCCTGGGGAATTGAACCCAGGGCCTTAAGCAATGGAGGCAAATGCCTTAACCGCTGAGCCATCTCTCCAGCCCACTTTTTTTGTTTTTGAGGTAGAGTCTCACTCTAGCCCAGGCTGAGCTGGAACTCACTTAACCCCAGACTGACCTTGAACTTACGGCAATCCTCCTTCCTCAGCCTCCTGAGTACTGGGACTAAAGGTGTGCGTCACCATGCCTAACTTTCAAGGCTCTTTCTACTGGGAACATCAGCTGCCCTCTCACCCGTGACCTTGCATCCAGCCCGGCTCTGCATGTCACAGGGTGACATTACCTGGTTTGATGGTATGACCTTGACTGTCATATCATGACCTTGACTGTCCCCAAAGTGGCAAAAAGTAGACTTAAAGCCACTGGCTTTGTGCTCCCTGCTCTCTCTGTGTAGCCTGGGTTCCAGCAGCAGATGTCTCTTCAGAAGAGCTGTGTGAAAACAGCTCAGCCAGGAGAGCTCTCATTAGCGAGGAGTCCTGTTGGGAGACGAGGAAGAGAGATCTAGACTTCAGCACCGCTCCTGTTCTCAGTTCTCATGAAGATGACTGCACAGCTCAGGAGAAGAGATAAGAAGGTGGACTCTGGGGACTCGAGGGCTGAGGACACGTGGAAGAGATCAGCTTAGCTTTGTCACAGCTCTTTCACTCAACCTAGAGCTCGCCAATTTGGTCGACTAGACCAGCTAGCTGGCTTACCCTGGGGACTTCTTGTCTCTGTCTCCTAAGTGCATGCTGCCATGCCCACAGACGTTTCCATGGGTCCTGGGGATCCAAATCCAGGCCCTCTACTGACAAAGCCATCTTCTCACCCCCAGCCACATTTCAAGTGCTCAGTGGCCCTATGTGATTAGTGGCCACCCCGTAGGACAACACACACAGCTACCACCATGATAGTGTGTTCTGATGGACAGGCAAGGGCATGCTGTTAGGAGATATTCAAGCAGGTGTCTGTTTCCCACTGAGATGCAGAACTGGGCTGTGGGTCTGGGGCTCAGTCCCATAGCTGTCCACCTGTGTGGGATCCAGCCGGTTAGAATGAACGGATCATTTGGTTAAATATTTCCTGAGCGATGGGGAAAGCGTCCCAGCGGCTCCTCCAACACCTCCCCCAGTGGGCAGGGTGACATTCATCCCAGGTGCTGCCCACCCTTGCATATCCTGGAAGTGTGGAGGGGCTGGGGACACCCAGGGAACCAGGCTATGAGTGTGAGAGGCAGGCCAGGCAGATGTGGAGGATGAGCACAGATACCATATATCAACTTCCTCTCACATACCTCCTCCCAGTTAGGGAATCTCTTTAAAATACAAAACAAATTAGGCTTTGCCACTTCCTGGAATACAAGATGGCTATGCTTTCCCATTGAATTCTTTTAAAAAAAAACATTTTATTTATTTATTTGCTAGGAGAGAGAGAGAGAGAGAGAGAGAGAGAGAGAGAGAGAGAGAGAGAGAGAGAGAATGCCAGGGCCTCCTGCAACTGCAAAGAAGCTTCATACACACACATCACTTTGTGCATCTGGCTTTACCTGTGGACTAGGAAATCAGACCTGGGCCATCAGGCTTTGCAAGCAAGTGCCTTTAACCTCTGAGCCATCTCTCCAGCACTGAGCTCCCTCCTCTTTAAAGGACCTGCCCACAGTTATGATGTCTTCCCACCTTAATTAACCTAATCAAGATAATCCTGTGGTGGTGCACATCTTTAATTCCAGCACTCAGGAGGCAGAGGTAGGGGGATCGCTGTGAGTTTAAGGCCACCCTGAGACTACAGAGTGAATTCCAGGTCAGCCTGGGCTAGAGCGAGACCCTACCTCGAAAAACAACAACCAAAAAGATAATCCCTCAGATCTAGGTAATCCCTCACAGGTGATGTCAAGCTGACAACCAATATAAATCAATAAAACCCCAACATTAGCCTCCTGCTCAATCCTGTGTTTGTACCTTCCTGGCTCTCATCACCACCTGAATCCGTTGTTGCCCCTAGTTCTTCCTACTGTCCACTTGGTGTCCTTGGGGGTTAGGGAACAGTGGAGTGGACTGGGTGCTTCTCTCTCCTTTGGGTGACCTGCCCTGATCTAGCCAGAGAAGAGGGTCCTAGAGACTCATGGGTACATGCGTTCTTGAATATTCATAGCTGTGTTTCTTCAGCCCCCTCTAAGAGGTCAAAGTCATTTTAAAAAATCCTTGATAATCACTCAACAACGTTCAGAAATGGGTGGCTGATTCGAAGTGGAGGGGCTCTTATTCTCTGTCCCCCCTCCTGAAGAAATCTAAGGGAGCAAAACACAAAGTAGCTGAAACGATGCGCTACTCACGCTCTATCAAGAGGAAAAATCAGCTGTTGAAATAATCATGAATATTAATGTAGAGTCAATTTCATCCAATTAAAATGATGATCTGTAATTCTGCCTCAGCGCTTCAAGGAGGCTGTTTCCCTAATGCTGAGTGGGGTGAGTGCCTTACACTATGAACCAAGCCTTTCAGCCTGTGAACTGTCACTTTTCCTGATTGGGGGCCCAGGACATGTCAGCTCCATGGAGCAATGATGACATGGTGCACTTCTCACTTTTCTAGATACAAGTTCCTTTGTTACAGAGCTACTGGGTCTTTGGGGTATGTGCCCAGTGCCATGCATGTTCAGTGATGCCTCTCTTTCCCTGGCCACAGCCAATCAGCTAACAGGGACTCACCTGTTGGGAAATAGGAGGGATTGTGGCTGAGAACCAGAGCTGAGGGGTCCTGGGATGACCCCGGAGAGAGGAAGCAGTTGTGGGGAGGGAGCCACACTCCTGTTAACTTGTTTGGGTTGCTCTTGAGCCCTGGGTTCCTTGAAACTCTCCTGTATCTGTCTAATGAAGCCTTCTTCATTTCATTTCTACTCTTCATTTGGGGCTAGTAACAAGGGAGCCCCAGCTAACACAGTTGTCCAAGGACAGGCTTTAATGTTTATTCCTGATCCTTGAAGAGGCTTCCCTGCCTGTCAACTCTAGTCCCAGCTGCACAGTCTTACTTGAGAAAGGCCCAGACAGAGCCCGGGAGTGAAGTGCCAGCCACAGCCTCCAGCCTCAGGCCCTCTTGCTATCTGTGCACCATGCTGTTAAAAAAAGAAAAATAAGACAGGTGTGGTGGTGCACACCTTTAATCCTGGCACTGAGGAAGCCGAGGTAGTAATATATCTATGAGTTCAAGGCCAGCCTCAGACTACATAGAGAATTTCAAGTCAGTCTGGACTAGAGGGAGACTCCTCCCAACCCCTCCCCCCAAAAGAAAAATAAGACAAGACAAGATCAACCATGTGAGGCAAGTCACTAAGAAGTTAGAGTCACCCTGCTGCCACCCAGCAAGGCTGCTTGACAGGACTCATTTCCTGCCACTTGTTTGGGGTTTCTGGTAACATATCCGCTGTGTGAGTTTTCAGACATATCTGGACCCCTCTCCACCCCTCATCCTGCTGAGTTCTTCTGATATGATGCACAATTGTTCATACGTTGTCGATGGGCCATATTCCTCAACTCAAGAAGGCATCTTGCTTCTGTCTCATCTTCCGTTGACTTCAGCATTTGGAACAGAGTCTGTAGAATGAATGAATGAATGAATGAATGACTTGAACCCTTCTTTGGTAAGCCTCTTGGAAGTGCTACAGCTAGTGACCAAAACTGTGGCAGGGGATGGAATGTACTTCTTCTAATAGTCTTCTCAGGGGTCAGAGGCCATGAACATGGGCCCATTTCTCTGTCCTGGGTGTATCCAGACAATGTTGCTTGGAGCTCTGCCAGCAGATCCAGCAGCCTGGCTGTGAATCCCAACTGTGCCTCATGAGCTGTGTGTCCTTGGGGAAACACCTAACCCTTTCCTTTTCCTCCCTTCATCTTTGGCCTGGGAATTATGGTCATTTCTGTTTCACTGGGTTGTGTACAAACTGCAGGAGCCTAGGAAGCATTCATTTCTTTTTCATGTAACTGGCCATATGGTACTCTCTCAATAAATCACTTTAAAAATTTATAGCTCTAAAGAGACATTATCCTCTCTTGGAATAGCACTGGCTCATTCATTCATCAGTTTGTGGATTAATTAGCTAATTTAGCCAATGTGTGTTGAGCACTGGTTTGGGTACTGGATCACAGGAATGGGAAAACAGTAACACAACTCTCCAGACATTGCTCTTCCTAAAGCTCAGAAAGATGAAAAGATGGCTTAAGGCATAAGGATTCTTCAGGGCTACTAGAACAAGTTCTTAGGAAAGGGTTCCCCCCCCCAACTCTTATTATGCAGTTCAGGCTGGCCTTGAGCTCACTATGCAGCCTAGGTTGGGTTCAAACTTGCAATCATCCTGCCTCAACCTTCCAAGAGCCGAGATTATAGACATGTACTACCGTACCCAACTAGAACAGTTAAAAAAACGTTTTTGTTTATAAAGTTTTAAAAATATTTTATGTATTTGCAAGCACAGAACGATAGAAGACAGAGAGAATGGGTGTGCCAGGGCCTCCAGCCACTGCAAATGAACTCCAGATACATACTCCACTTTGTGCATCTGGCTTACATGGGAACTGGAGAATTGAACTTGGAGTCATTAGGCTTTGCAGGTGCGATGGTTAAGTTTTGTTGTCAACTTGACCTTTTTAGTAGTCTTGGGTGGGTCTCTGAGGATGTTCACAGGAAGGCAGCCCTCTCAGTAAGGGGCAGGATGTAAGGAGGCTCAGGGAAGCTAGAAATGAACATCCCTACCTGGGAGGGTAGTGCAGGAAGGAAATTCCAGAGACTCAGGAAGCCAATAAGTCTGGAATAGGGTTGTAAGACCCTGCCCAAAGCTATATAAAGGGGGAGAAAAATCTCCTCTCTCCCCCTGCCTGTTTGCTGTTGTGTGTGTGGTGCTGGTGATGGCTTCTCTCTCTGTGTTTGGATCTGTGAAAGGGGACCAGCCTCTTTAAGTATTATGGAACTTCCCCCAGATCTGTAGCGTAATAAATCCTTTCCTCCCGTAACTGTGGTTTGGTTTGGAGATTCATCCCAGCAGTGTGTGCCTGACTATGACAGCAGGCAAGTTCCTTAAGTGCTGAGCCATCTATCCAGCCATTGAACAACGTTTTGAAGTGAAGAGATGGGTGGCTTAGAGAATCATGGAGTTGTTGGAAGGTTCTAACTTTCTTCTTGAACTTGGACAATGTGCTTTAGCTCCATTAGCCCGTTTCCCACAAGGCCATGTGAGTGTAGAGGTGGTTCATTTGGCTTCTAGCCTGAGCTTGCATTGGGATTGTTTGGGGAGATGGGTTCACGTGTACAGTGCAGGATCACACCCACAGAGCGGTATCAGGAGCAATGCTGGTCCAGGTGATTTGGAGGCAGGCAATCCCAGCACTCTGAGGAACTGTGGGTGAACTGATCGGTGATGAAAATTTCCTCTCTTGGATGCGGAACTGAAACACGGCACAGTCCCCACCTTTAACCTTCTGCCTTCTGTAGAGACTTGGGTATGGTGACAACTTCCCTTTCTCCCCCTCTTCCTCTTCCTTCCCCTTTCCTCCCCAGTAGCCTGAAACTCCTTGCAGAGCTCTCCATGGTCCTGAAATCAGTCTCACTGGCATCTGTCTGGTGACTGCTTAAGAAGGGCAAGCAGACCGGCTTCTTCCCTCCCTGCTTGCTTGGTACAAGGAGAAACCGGGTTCTTCTCCCATACCAAGTTGCCAGCACACTGGTTTCCATGGTAGCAGAGCAGGGGGAGGGGAGTGAAAGCCAGGCTCTCACCTAAGCTGAATTAAAAAAAAAAAAAGCCACCCTCTTGGGGAGCTCCCTGGAATTCGGAGAGCATTGGTCTTTGATTCATTCAGCCACATCCGATGAGGTTCCAGGAAGGAAAAGGTGTGAGGAGCATGGGGGAGGGGTCTGGAAGGGCTTTTCATGGGAGAAAGAGCTCATGGTACATCACACCTCACAGCGTCTTCACTCTGTAAAATTTGTCACAGTTCTTCTAGAACCTCAATATAACTCACAGGTTATATGCCAGAAGGATCGGGGTGCTCCAGAGGAGAAGTGACTTGTAATGCTACCCACATACCCTCTTTGTTTCCCAGGCTTCTCCTTGTCACCTGCTTGGGACTTCACAGCAAGACCCACCTTGAGATTCGCCTCCTCCCCATCAGCAGGTGTTGATCACAGTGACACACTTCAGAGGTGAAGCTTGCAACCAGGCAGTAGCAAACAGAAGGTCTGTTTTCTCAAGTCAAGGAACGTACTCCTGGGGACGGTACTCTAGATCAAGTTGTGACTCTAATGGCACTTTGACACTTGGCCCCATTAGGGAGGGGAAAAACATTTAAATACAGGTGCTCTGCCGTTTCTACCTACTGAGTTATTCACATAGAGTTCCCACTGCTAGGAAGGAGTTGGGATTTGAACCCAGACCACCTGCCACTCCAGATGGGTTTGTCAAGTCCAACTGAAAGGGGCCAGGATAAAGCAAGCCCCTAAGAGGTTCTGTGAGCCTGAGCTACTTACAGAGTTTCTCTGAGCCTCAGTTTCCCCATCTGTAAAATGAGATGGGACCGTCACTCTTGAGGAGGCTGTCATGAGTGGAGGGCATGTAGGACATTTTAGCACAGGGCTAGTCCCTGCAAGACAAAATCTAGACATGTTGGCTGTCTTCCCGAGGTGTATCATAACGCCACAAGAATCAAGTGGGAGATATAAACCAGGCCCAAAGCATTCACAGAGATGTGGCAGCTTCTCAGCCGTGTCTGTAGAGGCCCTGGTTGCCTCACATATTCCATGAGCAGCCCAGCAGGGCTCATAACCAGTGTTGGGGGTGGAAGAGCTTTAGGCGTGCTGGCTTGTTTGGCTGGCTGGTGCTATGGGCATGGATGTTACCAGCAGATGCCCGGTTTGCTCACTCTCATCTTCTCTCCTTCCTTCCCTTTCTCAGATATTTATTGAGGACTCAACTTCTCATTGTTGGGACAAAACTCAGTTTAGGGAAGGAAGGGTTTGTTGCAGCTTACAGTCCCAGGCTACAGTGCATTATGACAGGGGCAGGGGGGGGCACAGTGGCAGGAGCTCGGGGCAGCTGGTCACATTCAGCACAGTGAGGTGAATGCTGGTGCTCAGCCAGCTTTCTCCTTTATATACAGTCCACGACGCGGCTGCCCACAGTTAAGGTGGACCTTTCTGTTGTAATTAAACTAATCAAGATTACCGCTCACAGACATGCCCAGAGGCTAACCTAATCTAGTCTATAGAATCGATAGTCTATGTAAGCCACCACAAGGAGTTCTACTCTGTTCTGGACACAAATCAAAATAGACCAGGTCTCTTCCCTGGTGTGTCTCTGTTGTCATCAGGAATAGGCAGGCAATCAACAAACAGATAATTCCAGAGTATGATCAATTCTCTGATGAGATAGGAATGGTTGGGGAGGAGGGACTTCAGTTGGGTCCAGGGAAGTCATTTCAAGGTGGGTGACAACTTTCAGTCCTAGAGGAGAAGGAGGCAGACTCCAGAGGCTGGGAGTAAGTGCAACTGATACAGAAGAACAGAACTGGAAGTTACAAGTTTCATAGGGGCTTAAGGAGGGATGTGGCAGGAGAGAGGGGAGAGAGAGAGAGAGAGAAGAGGAGACTAGAAGTTCAGATTAATCATGTCTTGCCTTACTGGCCAGGGCGAGAAATGAGGGTTTTATTTTAAGTGTTGCCAGAAGTCATTTGCTGGAGGCTCTGAGCTGGGAGAGACACACGATCCAATTTATATTTTAAAAGGACTCCAGCTGCAGCGTGCCAGTGGCCTGTGGAGAGCAAGGGTGGAGGCCAAGGGAGCATGGAGAAGTGACTAGCCACCCTGATGCTTGGTGGTGGGGGAGTGCAGATTGGGAGGCAAGAGCCAGCTGAAGGAAGAGCCTGAGGCTTGCTGACAGATTGGATTGGACCGGGTTAATGGGGACAGACTTACCCTTGTCTGTTTCAATTTGGGTCCTGATCTATTTTAATATCAGCCTTCCTATGATGACCGATGTTCTTGCTTCTCTGGGAGGGCAGATGGCACGAGCTGCAATGGAGACCCCCTCCCTCCCGCCTCAGAAGGAAGTGATGGCCGAGAACAAGGCCATTGCCTGACCACTGCTATTCATCTGTCCCCAACCTGGTCCCAGAGCCTCACTGTGAAATGGGCAGGATAGTGGTGTTGGAGTAGAGAGAGGCTTTGAGAGCTGAGGATTGCTGGAGTCAGGTGCCATCACATGCAGGGTGTAGGAAATCGTGGTAGGAATGCTCCTTCCTGCTGTCCCTCCCTTCCCCTCCTTTCTCTCCCCCTCCCCTCCCCTCCCTTCTCTCTCTCTTCTCCTCTCCCTCATCTCTGTTCAGAAGATTTTCTTCCTTTGTTATATCAGAAGCAGAGTGATGGATGTAAACACGCAGATGTATTGTGTCTCATCTCCCATTCTCAAATTCTTGAGACAGGAACTTGGTAGAGAGGAGGAGAACCTGTGGGAGAGGTGTTCTGGGGAAGCCCATGAGGAGATGCCGCTGGGGAGGGGGTTGGAGCTTTCAACATGAACACCAAGGAGAGGGCACCAGACACTGAGTGTCCTGGAGGACACTCCCCCTGCCCCCACCCAACCAAGAGACAACTCTCCAGGTATTTTATCTTTTTCCCTGACCTCAATAAAACACCCCAAATGGATAGGACAGGAGATTCCCTGTTTGTGGTTGTCACAATGAATGTGTGTAACTTTCAGATGAGAAAACGACCCAAAGCAGGCTAGAAGCTGGCTCAGTTAGTCAAGGACTTTCTGTGTACTCCCAAGGGCACTCTGAACACCGATGGGGGAAGAATTAAACAAGATTGGCAAGCCCATTGGAATTACTGATGGGGGCTTTAAATTTTCTCCACTTTCCTATAGGATTAGAAATATCCATAAAAAGCTGGGTGTGGTGACACATATCTTTATTCCCAGCACTCAGAAGGAAGAGATAGGATGGACATGAGTTCAAGACCACCCTGGACTAGAGTGAGACCCTACCATGCAAAATAAACAACAACAACAGAAATCCAGGGAAAGATTAAAAGGAAAGACCAAGAAGTGAAAGATTGGGAAGAGGGGGAATCTTAGGTTGGATCCCCAGTTCCTCTGTAAAGTACTGGCTGTGATGGTATGCACTGGGAAGATGGAGACGGGAGGATCCCTGGGACTCACTTGGTAATTAGTTTGGTGAGCTCTAAGCCAATGAGAGAACCTGTCTCCAAAGAGATGGATGACATTCCTGAGAATGACACCTGAGGTTGTCCCCTGGCCTCCACGAGAGCCTGCTCACAGATAAACACACACGTGCACAATTTTAGAAAAAGCAACAAAACAGCACACTGTCATTTTGAGGATTAGATGACAGCTGGGAATCCCTATGGCTGGGAGTTGCAGGTGGCACTCTGCCCACCTCACCCTTGTGCTGGTAATGCCACTGGACAGTCCTATCAGAGCCCTTATTAAAGCCTCCAGCCACAGCGATTGGTTCAGGGAAAGCACATGACCTCAGCTGGCCCAATCCAAGTGAATGCCAGGATTTCTGAATATATCCATTAATATAAAATGGGAAAATGCATTTTGTCTTCTTTTTTCTGCTGGGAGTGGGGACTCTGAGCTGGTGGATGTAAACCCAGAAATGCTATCAGTCATTGAGTTATGCTGGTGGGAACACCTACCTATGAGGGAGAGAGAGAGAGAGAGAGAGAGAGAGAGAGAGAGAGAGAGAGAGAGAGAGAGAGAGAGAGTCTTGCTGCTCTCTTGTGAGCACCTGAATCTCCAAGTTCTGTTGGCTAGTCAATTCTCCTTCAGGCTGAAGTCAGTTGGAGGTGAGCTGCTGGCACTTGAAAATCCTCGTTTACTGTGTGATAACGGAGGCAAGATCATTTTGGAACATGAAGGCTCCACCTAGCTGAAATGATCTATATTACATTTACATTAATTCAATATATTTAATGAGAATGAGGCAGAGTTGTATTTTGAGGGGATAGACACTCTCCTATCTTCTTGGGGAAAAAAACTATTTGTCATGTGAATCTCAAACATCTGGCCATTCTCAGAGAAATTAACAAACTCTTTTGTCAAAGAATGGGCATGTCCGTCCAACTGGGACAATAGTGGCATGTCTATTGTGGGGGAAACCAACTGCTCTCTAATTGGACTGGAGGCCCACTCCACAGGAAGGAATACATGCCTGGTACTGAAGACCTAGTCAAAAGCCTATGGTGGGGGAGGTCATGAGCCCTAGGGGAGTAACACCTGCTGTTGTTTGGCTCAATATATATATATATATATATATTATGCCCACAAAACTGCCTTATAAGCATAAGCATTAAAAAAAAATAAAAGGACCTATACAATAATGCTCCTCTCACTTCTGGCTAGAGAAGCTTCTCTTTTCAGATGGCAGTGACCACTGGGATAACTCAAAAGACACCAGAGTGCCGAGAAGAAGTGACAGTGGAGTGTTCAGCATGGGAACATCTCCATCACACTTCCCAAGGCTCAGGGTCTATTGCAGAAGAGGTGGTGGAAAGATCGTAAGAGCCAAAGGAAGGGTAGGACTGCTCACAACGCAAACTTCCAGACACAAAATGGCCTTGATATTCATGACCTCACAGTGCCTGATAATTCCCACACATAACGGGAGGAAAAGATGATGACACCGAACACAACAGAGACTCATTGAGAGGGGGGAAGAGACATGAGGGAGGGTGGGGAGGGAATCCTAATGGTTTATGGTCTATAGTCATGGAAGCTCTCAATACAAAAGGATGGGCATGTCTTTAGCATGGTATGTCAGCTTTGCTGGGCTTAACATGTATTGAGTACTTACTGTCTACCAGATGCTGTCTTCTACCAAAATTAACTTGTTTCCAATTTGAACCACGGGGGTGGAGGGGAAGCCTCCCCAAGCCTGAATGTATAGAGCTTATACTTTCTGGGACTTGCACCTGTTCTTTTCCTGCTAGGTCATCGGTTCTTTTTTTTTTTTTTAATATTTTATTTATTCATTTTCAGAGAGAGAGAGAGAGAGAGAGAGAGAGCGCACCAGGGCCACCACCTTGTGGGTCCGGCTCATGTGGGTCCTGGGGAATTGAACCTGGGGCCTTAGGCACTGGAAGCAAGTGCCTTAACCTCTGAGCCATCTCTCCAGCCCGGTCATCGGTTCTTGCTTCTGGCAAACACTGGGATTTGGTACGAGATGATAGTGGATGTAGCATATTTTATGTGACAGAGGAATTCACTGAGGTATTCATTGGCGTTTTGTGAAAAGGAATCCTAGCAGATGGGAATCATCTGTAACTCCATGGTGCTGGATACGGTTAGGAATAAGGATATTGCATGCTGAGTAGGCATGCAATGTCTGGTGCTCAATAATTGTCTATTTCCTTGTTTCTTTCCTCTCCTGTCTTGGCAGAATATCATGACAAAGCAGAATTTGCTGTAGCAGAAAGCTCGCAGAGTCCATGAAAACCTGATCCACAGCCAGCATTCCTGGTACAGTTTGGAGATTCAGACACAGGAGTGGGTTGGTGAGCACATTTGGGTATGCTGCAGGACCACAGGGTTCGACCTCTGTTATCCATCACGGGACAGTACCTTCCAGAGGTCCATGTTGTACAGCTTGGGGGTGACTCACAGCCCAGAGAACTTAGACCCTTCAGGATGTAACCCTTGGCTGATGGCTGAAATTGAAAGAGAGGGAACCAGAAATGAGTGTGAGAGAAAGGCAGGAGGGGAGAGAGAGAGAGAGAGAGAGAGAGAGAGAGAGAGAGAGAGAGAGAGAGAGAGAGAGAGAGAGAGAGAGAGAGAGGGAGGGAGAGTCCTCAATTCCAGATGGGTTGCAGCTAGGCAAGTGCAGGCCTATCACAGATCCAGACCTTCACAGGTGTTGTGGAACTCTGTCCCTGGGGCAGACATGGCTGCTGTCACCTTGCAATCAGAGCAGCTGTGATCACCTGCAGGAGATCCTCCCAAGAGTAGGCCTGCAAGCATGGGAGTTGCGAAGGGCTCAGGAGGCAGGCACATGAGGTCTGACCCCTTCCTGAGGATATATAAGTCATAAAACAATTGCTATGGGGGAGCTTTGCAGTGGCCTAGCTGCCCATAGGTGGTCCGTGCTCCTGGGAACAACCCATCCTCTATGTCCCCATAACTAACTCCAGTTAAACTGCCTGGCTCACCAAGCTGCCCCAATCTGTGGGTTGAATCAACTCTTTGGCCTGTCCTTGGAGCCTCTGTATTTGGGGTGAGTTGATTATTTATACCTTCCCAGGAAAAGTTCACACAGCAGGGTCCTTGAGAGACCAACAGAGCTCCACTGGTGGCCAGGGCTGGAGGGTGAGGAAGGAGGGAGAGGTATCCTGGAAGGAGCTGGGTCTGGACAGCGAGGTTCCATTTAGTTTTTGTTTTTTTTAATATATATTTATTGTCCATAATGAGTTACATTATTTAGTGGGCAAACCATGCGTTGTTATCCCGAATTCCCCAATTCCCCCCCTCCCCATCCCTGATCAGTTGTATATCCTCCTCCGTGGGCTGTCTGTATTAGTCCTTGTGGCAAGGGATCCTGTATATCTTAGTACTCATCCCGGTCTTCCTGGCCC